>CDFF01071115.1:3740-14138 GCA_000826265.1 Acanthamoeba culbertsoni
CGCTACGCGCTGTATCAGAAGGACATCGAGGCTTTCCGGGTCCCGGTCTGCTTCAAGCGCATGCGGGCGACTGGAGAGGTGGAACGTAGAGATGTGAAGAAGAAGTGCAAGACGAAGGCCTCCGGAAGACCATGGGTTTTTGCAAGAAACCCCGAATAAAACAATTAAACAAAAAAAAATCAAAAAAAAAAAAGAAAGAAAGAGGGGAACCACTTAACAAACAAGGATAGACAAATAATTATGCGCTAGACCTGTCACAGGAGAGTCTGAATCAAGCGGGCTCGGCTGCCGTCAAAGGCATGACCCATGCCGCCGCCGCCGCCGCCGCTGCTATTATCGATCTGGGCTTCGGGCGGTGCTTTGCGTGAAAGGGCCGGAGGCGGCGGATACCATCCACGGTCGGCGGCTGCCAGATAGGCCGCGCGCGTCGCCAGCAGGGAACTCGAGGGCAAGTGGAACGGCACCGCCGACGACGGGTGCAGGAAAGCGATGCACCGCTCGAGCTCCCTTCTCATGCTTCGCAGGTCCAGCGGATGTACGCCACCGAGAACGGAAGATGTTGATGATGAGGATGAGGAGGAGGAGGAGGAGGAGGAGAGGGAGGAAAAGGACGAAGATGAGGAAGAGGAAGGGAGCGCCTGGAAGAGGTGGTGGCCTAGACACTTCTTAAGCTTGTCAAGATGACGGTAGGCCTTGAGCGTGAGCGCATACACAATGTCGTCTACATCGTTGCCTTCTTCTTCTTCTTCTTCCTCTTCTCCTTCGTCTTCTGCGGCAAGCCGTTGCTTGGTTTTGGACTTTTTCTTGGACTCGCGATTGGTTGCTGCTGTGTTGGCCTCCTTAGGCTTGCGGCCTATCGGAAGCTTCTTTCCAGCAGAGGCGACCCTCACCTCTTTTTTCTTCTTTTTCTTTTCGTTCTTCCTCTTTTTCAGGGATTCTCTTCTGCTTGCCTTCTCCTTGCTCTCCGCGTCCGTGTGGTCTTCCCGCGCGGAGCGAAGTATGTCGCCTTCGCTCTTTGCACGACGGAGTACACGAACGGATTTCAACTCAGCGACGATCGAAGCTTGGCGCCTTTCCTTTATGCCACGGCTCACCTCTTTGTTAAAGTCCGCAAGCAACTACAGCGAAAGGAAATGTTGTAATTTTTAATATATATATAAGATATTGATATATTGGATTTCTATAAGCAAGATGGCTCGCTATTGGCTACCTTGTTGCACTCCTTGTCGGCAAGAAGTATCTTCTGGCGTTCTTCTCTCTGCCTTCGCTTTCGGAGCCACGCGGGCTGAAACGTTTGAGAAAAAGCTCAAATATGTAAGGCATTTTTCTCCTATAGAAAAGAGAGTTGGTGATTTAAATCGATCTACTCTCTTAGCGCACCTCTTGCGTTGAGTCCTGCTGTTCTTCATTGCTCTCCTCGACTCTCGAAGAGGAGAGGAGACAGTTGTTGGGCTTTCTTTCGGCTTTCTTTGCGAGCGCTTCCTGCGTCTGAATCGCGAGCAGACTTTCCATGAACTTGGCGTATCGCTGCTTCATTTCGGTCGGGTCGTGTGACAGCGGCGGTACTTCCTCATTGGCCACATCGCTATCTGCGATACATGGTTAGTGCGTTGCAATGTAACAGAGCTCAAAATAATCGTGGTTACCTTGTATGGGCCCAGAGTCTTCCCATTGGCCGACATGCTCGTCTTCGCTCTCGTCACCAACCGGCCTTTCTTCCCGTTCGGCATTGGCCAAATGGAGGAGATTCTCCAGAGTAGCTTGACTGGCCTCACTCGATTGGCTGTCGTTTTCGTTTTTTTCTTGTGCTCGCTTTCTTTCTTGTTCTGCCTCTTGCGCGCGTCTCATCTCCTCCTCACAAGACCTGTTGTTGGGCTGACAGGCCGAACAAAGGGTATGTCTGCCACACCGGCAATCAAAGAACACCTGACATGGCTGTGCCCTCCGCCTTCCCCTTATATAAGAGTTCCTCACCCCCCTGCACACGACCAGATGACCAGCCGAGACCAGGCCTGCGCCTTGGTTCCTTGATGGTTCCCCTCGCGTCTCCTTCTTCCCAGCGGCCACGGCATCGCTTGACTCTTTCTTTATCGTTGGCTTCGCTTCGTTCTTTGTGCGTTGCAGTCTGGAACCGTCATCCTCCCAGTGGAGCTCTTGGGAAAGCTCCTGAGAGAGGAAGCCGAGGAAGTCGTTTAGAGGAACCCACTCCTGCTCCCGCTTCGCCTCTTCCTTCTCTTCGTCCTTCACTTTCATGTTCAGCTCCAGTTTAGCTTCTTCGAAGAACGACTGGCTCTGGCTCGCGCTGCGCTGGACAACTCCACTATGTTTCCCGCGCACCTTCACGACACGCCTCTTCCTCGCCCTCCCCTCTTCCAGATCTCCCTCTCTCGATTCACACCAACGTTTTCGCTTTCGTCTTTCGCTTTCGCTCTGTTGTTCTGGGGTAGCGGTCTCGCTCTTGGTGGTCGCGGCTGAAGCTTCCAAAGCGATAGACTGACTCTCGTCTTCTCCTTGCGTGTCGATTTGCTCGAAGGTAATTCTGTCGTCTTCGTAGACCTGAACTATAGATATCTGCTCTGTAGATGGCAAATACAACAGTCCCTCCGCGCTTATGTCCCATTTCATTCGGTAGCCTCTAAAGCTGCAAATAGAGAAAAGACAGAGAAAGTAAATAATAAAATGGATGGAGAGAAGAGAAATCTTGCTCGAGAAGGGAAAACCTGGAAGGGACGGGCAAAGGGAGAGCGAGTATTCTTCTCGCCTTCAATTCGTCGCTCGACTCTTTCCTCTTCAGTCTCCACACTGAGAGCATTATTGTCGACCTTATGGCCTAAAAGCAAAAAAAAAAAAAACAAAAAAAAACGTATGACTGGGTGAATAACACCAAAAGTCTCCCCCAATTTGCATAATCCCATACAAGCAGGTCCTTGAACGGAGAAAAAGAGAGTGCGACGTTCGATGGATAGAGCGACCCGTAACCCATATGTGATTCGTGCCCGGCTACGAGACATGGGCCGAGTCGCCTGTCCGTGTTCCTCTTCATTGCCCGGCCTAAAGACCGCGGCGGACGATCATGCAGAACGAGTTCCGTCCGGCCGAAGGTCGTATCGATGATTCGCACGCCCGTAATGCCGCTGATCATTATTGGAGGAACCAATAAACGATATGTTTGAGAACGAATTCTTGAATAAATAGAAAGAAATCTGGTCGCACGCTTGAGATATGGCCAACAGGTTGCCATCAGCGCTGAAAGAGAGCGAATAAGGCGCGAGGCCTCCCAAAGCCGGTTTACTCGTTGGTCCGTTCTATTAAACGAATAAGACAAAGAATTAAAAGGTACAACAAGATGAGAATTATGAAAGTTGTGATAAAAGTGATTGAGAACATACGTCAGCAAGCAGTTTCACTTGATGGATGAGTGCACACGTGGGATAGGCATAGATCCCTACGCCCTTCTCTTGGTCGGCCAATGCGAATTGGTCCAACTAATATGTATAACGATAACAATCGTCGTTCATCACAATAATTTCCACCAATCAGGTTATAACTTTGCCTTTTCTTTGTGTTGTGGAAGAAAGGACTGAAGCTGGAGAAAGTGTGATAATACCATGGGAGAAAAGGCAATGGTGGACGGCATTGGGTCGACCGCTGCATCGAACAGAGTTGTGTACAACCAGCGGCCGCCGCCACTGTACGGGACGTCGACACCAGAACCACCATATGGGTTACAATCGTGACCATCAACGCTGAAGCGCAACTGTTCATCGCCATATTCTTCCCCGCCTCCTCCGGCAGCACGAGCGCTGGCGAAGATCGGTGACCCCTCCATGTCAGCTTCACCGCGACGACGAATTGTTGTAGACGACGGCGAAGACTTCTCTTTTCCTCGCTTCACTTCTCCTCCTCGATTCCATCCGACGCGCCTTTCGTGTTTCCTTATCTCTTCCGCTTCTTCTTTTTTGATCCTTCGCTTCTTCCACCATTTGGTGATCTTGCCTCCCCCAAAAATCACCACGCTGAGGAGCACACACCACGAATGATTAGTGACTTAGTAACTGCCTCATTAACTTATTACTTCTTATTTTCGTAATAAAATACACGTACCCTCCATCTGTGTCACGAAAAGCTCCTTCAAGGGTCACGTGATGACCCAAACTACCACTGGTAAGTCGACGTCCCGTACAGTTTTCCATTTAGGAATCTTGATTCTCTCACGATTCATTAACAAGCTGCTGCTTTGTAAAATCAGAATCTGCATTCGGCCAAATTCCGCAATCAGCAAGTTACGTACAAAATTAGTGCCTATTGAAAGGAAGGGCGAAGGGCGAGTGTTTGCCTTCGATGAGAGTTGAATAAAACGCTTTGAAACTACTGCTCAAATACCACAACGTGCGACGATGCACTATCAACGGCGATCAAGTTGAAACGAAGCCCAGTTTTTGGCGCGAAACCTTTACGCTAAGGCGGGAAAAGTTTGATCAGTTCGTTACCAGGGAAGTTGCAGCGATTTATACAACGAGAATGATTGCGCAACATGTGGGAGAAATCCTGTTGGACCATGCTGGTGACTTATCAACCACGGTGCCGCAAAACAAGGGGGCCCTTTTGTTATTTTATTATTCTTTATATCAAAAATAAAATAAAATAAACTAAAAAAATTGAGAAATAAATAAAAGTTCGCGGAAGCAATAATAAACGAAGTACAAGTGATGGAGAGCGAGAAAGAGCACAGCGACACCCCTTCGGTTAATGAGCCAGTAAGGCCTCCAACCAAGCCAGCGCATGACATGCAGAAAAACGATGAATGGTTTGAGGAAACAAGCGAATCGGTTGCTCAAGAGATAGGATCAGGCGTAAGGTTCCAGTTGGCGAGTGACCTTCACCTCGAGTTTCCAGGTTGCCAGTTCAAGCTGCCTCAAATACCCGTCAACTCTCCTATCCTTTGTCTCCTCGGTTCGCTCTCCTTCCTTCCNCCCCCCCCCCGTATGCCTTCATTCTTTCCCATTTATTTCATAACATTTTTCTCTATGCTTGGATGATGCAGGCGACATCGGCTACCCCAACGACGAAGTCTACCGCGACTATTTGTTGGACCAGGCCGACCGCTTCGAACACGTTCTTGTGGTCGCGGGAAACCACGAGTACTACCAACAGGAAAGCGTCCAACACGCCAACAGTCTCATAGTATGCCTTCATTTCAATTCGGCGGGGGGGGGGCAAGCAAAATTGATCAGCTGATATTAATTTTCTTTTTTATATGTTTATTTTTATGTTTATTTATTTATTTGTTTAACCAGGATAAGATATGTGAGGAGCGACCCAATCTTCACTTTCTCAATAAGCGCAAAGTCCAAATAGGCGACGTTGTATTTCTCGGTTGTACACTCTGGGTACACTTACCTTTTCCCGTCCATCCTTGATGTTGCAATGCAACATTGTTTCCTCACTCACTTGGATCACTTTATCCGTTCCATTCAAAGCCTTACATTCCGCCGGAGTCTATCACGATGGTGAGCGCCCTGTGCAATGATTACAAAGCCATCAAGGTCGATGGCCCGCCCCCGGAGCCCGAGATATCGCCCGCCAAGGATGGCTTTGGGGCTTATCTGGGCCGTCTGGGCCGAGACCTTAAGGAGGCGTTTTCTGGCCCACAGTCCCAAACGACCGTATCGTCCACCAAAAAGAGGTCGAACGAAAACAGGGAAAAAGAAAAGACAAAGGAAAATGTGGACAAAGATGAAGAAGAAGAAAAAGAAGAAGAAGAAGAAGAAGAAGAAGAAGAAGAAGAGGGCGAGAAGGAACCGGAGGAGAGGCACACGCTGACGCCGGATGAGACCAATGCTTGGCACGACGAGCACATCGACTGGCTCGTCGAGGAGATCGAACGGGTGAAGGAGTCCAATGATCGCGGGGAGAGCAAGCTCAAGGTGGTCGTGCTCACCCATCACGCCCCCTCCGAATTCAAGTGCATCAGGCCTGATTCGCAGAGTTTCAAAATGATATGTTACGATAACCTGGAATGGATGATGGAAGATCCCGTGGTGCGTTAATATTATATTATATTATATTATATTATATTATATTATATTATATTATATTATATTATATTATATTATATTATATTATATTATATTATATTATTGATAATTTTGTATTATATTATAGGTGGTTTGGTGTTTTGGACACACTCATTGGTCGAGCGACAATGTGATCAACTCCACGAGAGTGGTATCCAACCAATGTGGATACATAACCCTTAATCCCGACGGCAAAGGCTCCAACCACTACGACCCTGGCCTCGTCATCGATGTCGACGGTAAGCATTTGCAAGTCCTTGTTTATTGACATTATTATCATAATTTTAATATACTCAATTTCAATATATGTATATATAATATATATATATATATATTCCTCTCGCAGAATCGGTGCAGCTCATTAAAGACGCACAACCAGTCGGTAGGTTGCATTTGTGGGAATGAAGATGGCAGTTTTTGTGTTGACTTGATGCGCAGATACACAAAATTCATGCCTTCTCATGTAACACGACTGAAGAAGTTCTGTGGCCTGTGTTGCGGAAGAAGAAGTAGAAGAAGAACTTTGGGCTCCGAGGCTTTTACTTATTTAAGGAATACCTGTAAAAAAAAAAAAAATGCTTTTTTGTTCGCAGCGCCAGCGAACATGGCGTCTTTCACTCTCCAGTCACTGCTTCTTCTTGCCTCTTTTGCTTGTCTTGTTGTAAATGCACAGATAACGCCTGGCTGTTCCATTCTGGGTCGTTGGTTGTCGGCGGACGGCCAACTGCCCGAAGTGAGGATCACTTTAAGCTTCCATATAGACTCAATCTACACTGGCCAGGTACGTCAGAGCCGACCTCCATAGCTGCTTCACCGACTTACACATCTAGTTTAATACAGGTTTCAGCCAACTTCACAACTCCAGCATGCAAAGACTGCTTCATCGACGAGAAAGGAGACTTCACTTTTGACTCGACGGAACTCGTCACCACTGCCAGTGGGTGTCGCAGTAAGTGGCTCTCCCTCCTTTGAACGCCTCCTCTCTAACCCACAACAGCCGACGGGCCTCCTTGTTGCAAGTGCGGAGAGAAGGAACACACGTACCAGGTCGCTTTCTTGGGGAAGACCTGCGACCGGATCCACCTCCTCCCACCTGTCTATGGGGCACGGCGCTCTTGTTTTCCTCCATTGTCTCCTTCATCACTTTCAGGTTGTGTAACGTCCTCCCTGTCGTTTCTGCCCCACCCACTTCTTCAGATCACCACCTACAGGCGCGTTTTATAGAGATGAATCCACCATACGATTGATTTATTCTTTTTTGGAGGAGCCGCCAAACGGACACCGAAGCAGTTTCCCGCCTGTCATTGTTGGTGCTCTTGTTGACAAAGATGATTGGTTCACAAACGGGATTGGACAAAACGCCGAAGGCAAAACTGTCATGGAGGACTCCTCCCCCTTGGTGTTGTCACGAGCGCTCGAGAGGGATGCAGGAGGGAGATGGATGGTGAAGTAGTCCCGGTAGACTTCGTCCACAAAGCGCCAGAAGAGCTCATTTTGCATCCGCTTCAGCGAAGGGCATACAACGTTAAACGTGTCGCACAGCACGTAGAAGTATTTGGCCACCCACCACTTGATCACTGTTCCCGTACCCACTCGATCTGCCACACATAATGAAAATAGGCAACCATATAAAAATAACAAACCGAAAAAACATATGCAAAAATATATGTATATATATATATATATTTCTGTATATTGTGGGGGCGAACCAAGGCCGAGGCTGTCGCTGAGCCTCTCGCCGAGAAACCGACGAATGGATACAGTGAACAGGGGACGGTTGAAGGGAATGCCTGGAAGCTCCTCCATCGCATCAACCGTGCTGGTGGCAAGCAACTTGCTCGTCAAGTCCGGCCGCTGCCTCTCCAGATAAAGCGCTCCCATCCTGGGCAGGAAAATATGTTACATTGCAACTTTACCTAAGTTGGTGTTGCATGGGAACAAAGTCGAACGAACCTGGCGGAAAGACCGTCGGCGTATCGCTCGGGCATCACGCGATCGTCGATTCCTATGAGGTATCCTATGTAACGCCACAGATGCCAATAGCTTTCCTTCTCCTCGTCGCTGATCGCAGCCCCGCGCAATTGCGCAACTGAAAAAAAATGTCATCAGCGGGGTTAATTCGTGTCGACAGACATTCCAAGCGTGCCTGGCATACCTTCGAGGCAGACGTGACAGAAGAGGAAGAGCGTGCCAAGGAGATTGGCTTGGTTGATGGGAAGCTCTCCCTGCACACGACCTCCGCTTCTCGAACAAGCAGCAGTGGTGGTATTCGAAGCCGAGCCGGGATTCGATCCCGCGGCCGGCGTGGAAGCCTCTCCATCACACAGCTTGGCAAACTTCATGAGGAGGCCGTCCGTGCCGTCCTTTTGCCTCACATTGTACTTCACCGCCTCTTCCGGCAGGTCTGCCCCGTTCGCACCTGTCTGACTCTACAAGAATTATTATTAATTTTTTTTTTCATCTAAAACATTGGTTGAAAAAGCGGATTGTGTAGTGGAAAATTATTCTGCAGAATAATTACCCATGGCTGATGACCAGAACTCCACTCGGGAGACATGAGACACAGCTTGCGCGCCAGGGAATGAATCAGTCGCACATTGACACAGGCCGCATGCCCCTTGGAACCCACACGCACACCTCCAAGTAAAATGTATTCAATTTCTATGTTTTTTTTTCTCTATATTAATATTAACATTAAAAAAATAAAATAAATAAGAATACCTTCTTTCATAACGGTGAATATCCAATAGCCCGTTTCCATCAATCGCCTGACGGCTGCCTTCTTTGATGCTGTAAGCCCGCCACTAATGTACAGCACCTAAATCAAGGGAGAAATATATCAGGCAAAAATATGGGGGAAAAAGGGTTAGGAAAATTATGTTTAAAATAAATAAATAAATAAATAAATTATAAACCTGGGCGTCGATGGGGAAGGAGTAAGCCTCGATGAGCGCGATAGCCAATCCGGCGCAGATGAGCACGAGATGGTCTCTGTATACTTGTCGACCACGCTCTATCTTGTCCCAATCCACCCAATCGGGGACGCGTTCGAGCTCATCTATGATTTCACGAAAAATAGAAGCTTCCCTCCGATTGGATGAAACGTCTGCCGCAGCAGTGGCCTCGCCCTGTTGGCGTTCCTTTTCGGCGAGCAGACACAGAATGTTTTCATACTTCATAGCGCTGGGTTTGAAGAAGCCGGACTCAACGATCAGGTCTCCCAATCTATCTCCTGAGAATACTGAGTTAATACGTGTAAAGCTTTGTTTTTTTTTTTTTTTTCACATTTTGTAATTGTATTTTTGTTTGTTTCTATTTGATTGGTGTTGTTATTTGAGTGTGGCTAGTACCAGTTCTTTGCCAAGAAGCAGCATCAGGGACTTGCCAATTGCTTGCAGGAGGTAAAGGGCTCATGCGCCTCTATGTAGAGGTGTGGCAGTGTTTTTGATTACTTATTTTTTATATATTTATTGTGGAAAAACAATGGTCCTAGAACGTACCCTAGACATCACTACCCCCACACCAATGAGGAACAAGAAGAGACACAGCGGGTGCAAGATGTAGAGGGTGGAGATTAAGAGGGCCGCTGCAGCAAGATGCAGGATCACTGAACCCACCAAGTAGAGTTTGAGGTGCAGCGGGGGTCGCCGGCTCTTTGGCATCCTAGCAAGAGGGTGGGGACATTAAGTTGATTTGACAGCCAGTGGTGACTGCACAGGAACGTACGCTGGCATAGTGCTGCGTAAACCACCAGAAATTTGAGGGTAATGCTGACAAATGGTTGGAGAACTGAAGACGAGGCTCGTCAACCAACAGTTTCCTGATAAAGCGTCTCAGGACCTCTGTAAATGTGGGACCATTAGTTGTGCTCACTTGCTCGAGGCATACTTAGCTGGACCCATTTTTTCACATCCTGCGCGCAGTCCTAACCAACAATACCAGCCTACCACTGTAGAGGGGGCCAATATAGTTGTTGCTACAAGATCCTTGTTCCCTGCCAAGGGTGTTTAGTCGCCTCGCTGGACACGAAATACATGATGCTTGTAGTCGGTGCTGCTATGGGCAACGACGAAGTCGTTGTTGACCGCCAGCATCACCTCACAGTCGTCGAACAATCCACCCTCGCCTTGCTCCTCATGATCCCATTCCACATAATCAATCACGTTTGAGCGCAATGTGGATGTGTCTCGATTGAATCGTGCCGTCAGCACACGCGCCCAATCGCGCTGAAGCCGTGCATGTCTCTCCTCTTTGCCTCTCCTCTGCGCTTCAGCGGCCTGCTCTCCTTCTTCTCCCTGATCTTCTTCTTCTTCTTCTTCTT
>CDFF01071116.1:0-17069 GCA_000826265.1 Acanthamoeba culbertsoni
AAACAAAAGATGGGTGGTGAACCAGCCAGGCGACTCGCTACTCATTGTCTAGGCCTCTTTGTTTTTGTTTTGCTCTCTTCTCTATCTTACTCCACACCTTCGTACGAAGCCTTCCTTCTTTTTCCTGGTTTTTGGTTTTTTGCTCTAATCGTTTCACTAAATCTTCCTACTTGGCCGGCATAGGGCACCAGATGCTCTCCATTCTAGCTCCTCTTCCCATCCAAACCAAGGCACACAACTTGCACCCCACTCTCCGCTGCGACGAACGCTTCTGGACGCTTCAGAGGGCGACGGTGCGCCTTGGGTGACCATCTTTACCACCCTGCGACGGCCCACCGTTACCCAACGCGCGTCGATCAAGAGCTTCACTCTTCTACAACCGCGGCCAGAGGTGCTTGTCTTTGGTTGGCCTCCCCTTCTCCAGCTTATCGTCCCATGCGCGAACGTTCGTGTAATGGATATTCACTACATTAGCGGATGAGGGCGATGAGGCCGTGGTGGCGCTGGCCGAGGAGTTCGACTGCCGTGTCATCTTCATCACGGAGCGAAGCGCGCAGTGGGGCAAGCCCTACATCGACGTCCTGTTCGAGACCGCACGACAAGAGGCGAGCGCTGATTTCGTGTTGTTCGCCAATGCCGACATCATCCTCACCCAGGAAGTGCTCGCTGCCCTCCAAGCGACGCTCGACATCATCGGACGCAATTTGAACGAGACCGCCCAACTCTACCGACCATTCTTCAAGATCCGACCCGAGATCGCTTACGAAGAGGAGTGGCAGCGACAAGTCTTTAATCGCGAACACGAAGGCGAAAGCGAGAGTGAAAGCGAAGACGAGAGCGAAGGCTCGGCGGGGAGGCGGCGATACGGCCAAGGGCCCATCCCCGCCTCCAGCGAAGGCAAGGAAGACTATTCTTCCTTTCCTTCGACACTTCCGGCATTCATTTTATGCGGACGGCGTTGGGGATACGAGCGAAATCGCGACGAGATTTCAGATATAGAGTGGGAACGGATGATAGGCGACGGTCCCGATTGGGTGGAGCGACTTAAAGCCCTCGTGAGGGAAAAAGGTATAAACCGCTCAACAATCTCCCATCAGAGTATTCATGGAAGGGAACTCGCTAGGATTGCAGGGACCGAGCTCGGCGATGGATTACTTCGTCTATCCGCGCTACCTCAAGCTGCCGATGGTAACCACGATAACATGCGTCATTTCTTATTGCACTGCAAGCACATGACACTTACCCCTCTTCGATTTGGCATCTCATCTCAACAGCCTCGATTTTTCGTTGGTCTGCCTTTGTGGGATACGTGGATACTCGACTACTCCATAAAGCATTCCATTCCGTTCATCGATGCGTCCGATGTGGCCTTCGCCGTTCATCAGGACCACCAGTCAACGTGGTCATGGAAGAGTGACGGCGCCGTCGCCATGCGGGCACTATTTCCAGATAGTGACTATGGTACCTTCATTGCAAAGGAGAGGAAATATATATATATATATATCACACTATATCGTAACGTGTCTACGTACATATTTGTCTTGACTGTCAACAGAGTACCTGTACCAAGCGAGCTGGGCCTTGGAACCTTGCGGAACCACTGCCGATATCTGTGGCATGCCGTACTCACTCATCTATCGCGGGTACGTTACAGCCTTGCTGTGTTCCATTGCAACGCATACCCTAGAGCCCTTTCTGTGGTGGCGACTCATCGTGACGCCTCGGTTGGGCTGCAGGCGGGGGTGGGGCGTGCAGGACCTGGTGTGGTTCATCGTTCCGATGCTGGTATGCTTCGTGTTCATACTGTGGCGCTTCCATCGGCAGCTTGCCCTCGTCCCTGTGTTGCGTTGGCTGCCCTTCTTCAGACACCACCGACATCATTTGCATCTCATCATGTAGTGATGCAGGAGAATGGTGGAAGTAAAAATCAAACCAACCTCCCCGCCCTTGTATACGTTTGGTTTTGGGCGAGGAGGGGCATTGGGGTGCGACAAAGTATTTATTCGCGCCAGCAAATGCTGTCTGGAAGGGCAACTTAGAGGAGCGAGGACTCCTTACCGAGGACAGACGCGAGGAGGGCCATCCTGGTGTACATGCCGTAGAGCGGCTGCTTGAAGTACATGGCCCTGGGGTCTGTATCAACATCAGGAGTGATCTCGTCCACACGCGGGAACGGGTGTAGCAGCATAAGGCTCTGTTTGCAGGAGCACAATGAGGCCGTGTAAGGTGAGGTGTAACGAGTTTGAAAGGGAAACTGACCTTCTTGGCGGGAGCGAGCGTGCTGGGCGTGACGATGTAAGCACCCTTGGACCGCTCGTACTCCTCGAGAGAGGCGAAGCGCTCCTTCTGCACACGGGTTTGGTAGAGCACGTCGGTGTTCTTGAGAACGGAATCCAGGTCGCGAGTCTCGTAGACCTCAACACCCTGGGCCCTAACCTCAGCCACCACCTCAGCGGGCATCCGCAGGTTGTCTGGCGCGACAAGGTTGATCTTGATGCCCGGGAAGAATGCAAGCATCACCGACAGCGAGTGGACCGTCCTATTAATGTCTTGAGCAACAATTCGAGAGGGGAAGAAAACGACAGGAAGGGACGATGAAGTGACTACCTGCCATATTTCAGATCCCCTAGAAGAGTAATGGTGGCGCCTTCGATCGAGCCTCTCTCATGGTGGATCAGGAATAGATCGAGGAGAGCCTGAGTAGGGTGCTCGCCCTGACCATCACCTAGAGAAAAGCCATAGTAAAGCACAAGGCCCAGAACCGTGCCATGACATCACATGCGAGTTTGTACCAGCGTTGATGACAGGCAAGCGAGAGTATTTGGCAGCGGTCGCCGCAGAGCCGACCTTAGGGTGACGCAGGACAATCACATCGGCGTAGTTCTCCATACAGCGAACGGTATCTTCCAGCGTCTCTCCCTACGCAACAGTTAGAGTACGAAGGCACTGGCATGGAGGAAGGAACGCACCTTCTGGACTGAGGAGGTCTGCTCGTTGATGGGTACAACAGATCCTCCCAAGCGAAGCATGGCGGAATGGAAGGATGATGCGGTCCTGGATAAACGTATTTGGTATGGTGAGAGCTAGGGTATGGGCCTGGACTTGCTCACCTTGTGGAGGGCTCCATGAACATATTTGCGAGCACTTTGTGCTTGAGCAAGTCCACACCACCGTTGGTCTCCACTTCCTTCTTTAAGGCTGCACCGACCTAGGTTTAAATGGAATGTTGGCGGTTGTTGTATTCGTGTAGGACACCAAGGGGGCTGAAGTGACCTTGAAAACATACTCGATGCTGGCCTTGTTGAATTGCTTGGCGGAAATAACATCTTGACCTACACTAGCGTCAGTGCTGAGACAAGGTCACGAGTTGGAGAGGGACAGCACCAGCGAAGGGTCTGGGCTTTGACACGTCGATGAGCTGCGCGCTGTGAGTGCTCACCGTGCGAAGACCCACGTTCTAGAGTGGAAGTGAGAAAGTGAGAAAACCGATTTACGGACGACGTTGAAGCGGGTCGGTTAAGTACCCGCAAAGGGCAGGCGACAAAACTGGCGAGGGGAGAGCCAACGGAGCGAACAGACCGCATGGTAAATGGGAGAGCTAACGCAAGATGAATCTAGGGTGCTCTAACGGAGAGGTGCGTTCTACTTGGAAAAAGGAACCCATGGCAAGCCCCTAATAACGACTCCTGCCGGCGAACAAACGCGTGCACAAGCACGCAAAAAATGGCGCGTGGGTACTGAGATGAAGTGAGAGGCACTCAGGTGTTCTGGGGCTGTCTTTTGTATACAGCGTCTGCGAGTTGGCTTACCCTCAACTCGAGTTCGACCCGTTGCCTTTGTTACTCTCCAGCCGGTACTTTTCTCTGACCTTCAGTGAAGGCAATTCTACCAAGGACCAAGGACGTTGGGCTACGACTGGTCAGTTGCGATACAACACACGCAGTAGCGGGGATAGTAATCGAGTTGTTGCTACTGGCGCTGTTGTTTCAACCCCTCTTGGCTCATCCGCCTGCAAAGCCACACTCTAATCGAGTACGAGACGCAATACCAAAATTGCAACTTTGCAATCAAGCGCGCCAATCTGGAGAGTAAGGCCACCGCGCGATTTTACTTGAAAAGCGACCCCCAATTCTCTTCTGTCAGAATTGACGATTAATCGCTGGCACCTGCGTTTCTGAAAAGGAAAACGAAGGAAAAAAGAGGAAAATAGCTGTTGCTGGCATACACTTCCCACATGCTAGCTCGTAATGCCAAGAAGACCTCTCCATCTCTATCTCCTACCTCTTCTCCCTCATCCCCTGCAGTACCCCGTCTTGCTCCACCAAACAAGCCAGATTCTCAAGTGGGCAGTTCAACGTCGACGTTTATACCGCGGCAGGCGATCTACCTCAGCGAAAGGGAACAAGTGGGCGAGGATGCCCTCGGAGAGGCCTGGAAAGCGAGCGTTAAGGGTATGCCCGATCTTTCTGCACAACGACTGGTCATCCCCTACGACAACGAGAATGCCTTTTGCGACGAACTGCAACAAAGCATAAGGTGCCTCTCTGCCTCTCTTCAAAGCCTTCTGGTTCCATTGGGCCTACTATCGCGAGGTAAACATGGTTCTCCCGCTCGGTCGTAACTTGCGCTCCACAGCGAGCTTGTGCATGCGGGTTTGCTTCCGGTAGTAGGAGCGAGCAAGGAGCCCACTGTAACAGAGGAGGGATCCGTGGACTACCTCCTACTCAGCAAGAGGTCGCACCCCCTCTTCTTTGTGTCCGCTTTAGTACTATTTCGCTTAATTAATAATTCGAGTTTCCCGTGATATCCTTATTTATAAATAATTTAGGTGCGAGATGACGGCAGACCAATATCTCAAGCAGAAGAAGGACGAGTCGCTTCCCTCACTGGAAACGCGAATAAGATGGGCCTTCGTCATAGCTCAGGTAAATTTTTGCTATAAATAAGTGAAACATAACATAATTTGTTCTTGCTGTTTTATAACTGACACATATTTCTATCAAATGCTTATATTTGCTTCTCACATCGGCACCAGGCCCTTCATTTTCTTTACAGTAACACAGACAACTACTACCATGGCCAGATCAACCTGCGCCACGTTCAGGTAACCGACGCGTCGGTTTCTTTGTGGAAGAACGAAACACAGTTTTTCCCCCCTCAACTACTTTCTCAAACATTGATGCCTCCTTCCCTGGTCCTGTTTTCCACCTCGCATCAATGGTACCATCTGTAGTTGGACAGTAAATCACAGGAGGCCGTACTTGCGTGCTGGGCGTTTACGTAATTGACCAACCACCCTCTATCATTCCCGTATATGCCCTCACTCGCCAATTGGCTCACACCTGCACACGTGATACCGTTGAAATCTCAGGAATTACCGGGCCAGACGCCGAGGCCGCCCGCCTACACTCTCGGACTTCTATTGGAAGGCTCCGGAGGTGCTGCTGAATGAGAGACGGCTCGCTCGTACCCTCCCCTCGGCTAAGCACTTCGTTCATTCAAGTATCCCGCGTCTCACCAAAGCAATGATATGGCGTCAGCAGAAGAGGAAGGCAATGATGACGAGGTTTATTTCGACCCACAGGCCGCTGACGTCTACTCCTTCGGCATCTTACTTTGGGTTGATTCCTCCTTCTTCTCCTTCTTCTCCTTCTCCTTGCTTCACATGATCAGCTTGCCTGTCTAGCGGCCATGGTAGCATGCTGAACGACTTTAAATACAATCGAACAGGAATTGTGCACACTGAGACAGGCGTTCACAGACTACAAATCATTGGGCGCATTGATCGATGGTGTGAGCGTGCGACAGCACAGGCCGGCGATCGCCGAGGAGTGGCCGGACAGCCTGAGCTGCCTTGCGCGGAGTACTTGCACAAGACTCGCTCTATTTTTGTTAAAAAAATATCCTGCGCCAAATCACGGATCGACACTGATTCGGTCGACTCTCGGATCTCGGTCACGATAGGCTGTTGGGACAGTGTAGTGGAGGCGCGACCTAAATTCGGCGAAGTGGTGAAGCGGCTGCAGGACGTGCTGTTGGAGACCAGCATTCAGGACAGTCTCGCTCGCGAGTTTTGGAGCATCCATTTTTCGGACAAAGTGAGCCTCTGGGGTTGCAATGGAGAAGTATGAGTGGTGGTATTAATGGGTTTCTGTCGTTGCAATAGGATGAGATCGAGTTCGGTGCTTTCCAGCCTGCGTTCTATGACTTCCTCGGGCTTCCCGAGCCCAAGAAAAACGACGTCAAGTGTAACTGTCTTCACGCTATCCTTCGGGAACTCCGTACGTCTCGTCTTACGAAATCACCAATCCTTAGCCTATTGAGTTGGAATTAACTTGATTGGTTGCAGACGAGCAAGGGAAGGACGTGGTGACGGTGAAGACCTTCTCGGATATGACGCACTGGTTTGGCCCGCTGGAAAAGGGCTGGAGCTTCCTCGATCGGGTATCCGCCGGCACTCTGCTGTTCTCAGCACGAATAGCCGACTGAGCTAAGTCGGGACTCTCGCCAACTCTCGCTCATCTCCTCCTCCACATCAGATCAACGAACTGCTGGCCAAGCCGTGGTTCTTCGGACGTATATCCGGCAAGGACGCCGAGGACGCCGTGTGCAAGGCAGACAAGGGCGCCTTCCTCTTCCGGTACAGCGGTTCTCTCATCCTTTGGAGACTGCGGCGACGCTGTCAGCTGAACGCTCATCGATTTCCCGTATCTGCGCACTGGCGAATGTAGCTTCAGTACGTCCAAGCCGGGTTCGTACGCGATCACGGTTCACAGCCGGCGGGGAGGCGCGAAGCACTTCCGTGTCTACCACGAGCCCGGGCTCAACTATCTGTACCGACGCTCCATTACATGATTATCTCTGTGGCTACATCGCTTGACTTCCAGCATGCACGATGGCGCGTGATTGGTGCTTGTTGCAGGATCGGCAAGACGGAATGCAAGTCCTTGGACGAGATCATCTTCAAATTCAAGGCTGACCTCAACCTTCTCAGCCCATGTCCTGGCTCGCCCTTCCTTGAACTCTTCCGACAGGTTCGTCGTCGTCGTTGTTATGTGTGTGTTCGTTCAGTTATCTCTAAGCAATAGAACTAATGTTAGACCTTGCTTATTAGGACAACTTCCTCAAAGCCAGGTACGACTCGTGGGAAACTGAAGACGACGACCAAGAAGCAGAACTATGGTAGAGGGCGGCGTCCTTTGCTTGCTATGGGACGAACGGTCGTTTTATTTGTTGTCAACAACCACCTTGCTTTTGGTATCTTTACACTTGTAGCAACTCCGTGGGTGGAGGCCTGGGGTTTGCGAGCAAAGATCTTTCGCTTTCCCAATTCCAACCAAACTCAACCACTCTTGCAGATAACGCAAACCCAAGCCTGATGAAGATTTTTTTTTCACTTATTATTTGTTAAATTCCTGTTAATAGGGTAGAATGCCAGCAACAGAATTCTCACAAAATATAGACTTGGGCTGCAATGGGCGCGCCACTGGATGTGTAGAGGGCGCCGCAAGTTCAGGTAGGAGATATAAACGACCGTGTCGTTTTTCCTTTTGTGATTTACCTTTCTTATCCCTTTTATTATTCAGTGTGCTCTGCATGTAAACAGGAGACCTCATTACAATGTAATGGTGAACAGCCTGGGTAGATATTCACAGGTCGTTGTCCTCATCTGTAGGATGAACAAGGTCCAGGTCGTCGATCACGAGAGATGACCGCCCTCTCCGCTTGGCTCGCCACCCGACCACAAGGGCCACGCCGACCACCGCCCCCACAAACAGCACCGCCACACACACGGCCACCACTGTCCCGACGATCAGCCCCGTCTCGTCGTCGCTTCCACGGGACCCGCCGTCGTTGCCGCCAACGATGACACCGAGGCCGAGGCTCGGGTCGTAAAAGAGGGACCTGTTGAAGGAGGGCAGACGCAGCTCCAGCACGTAAACTCTCCCGCTCTCGTTCTTGTTGTGGGCAGAAGAATTGAAGGCCAGGAGGCTGTGGTCAATGGCGACCAGCTGTCCGTCGACGTCGGCCACGTCGAACACCTCCACTCGAACCGCTGCCTTCGAGTCCAGAAGCACGACGTAGGTCGTCATGCCCTGCTTGGGCGAGTTCTGCTGTGCGCGCACGCTGCCGCCACCAGTGATGACGTCGGTCCCGTTGGTAGTCGGGAGAGACGCGTTGGCGAGGAGGCTCGCGAGGCGATATCGGAGGGTCAAGCCCTGTTGGCCTCCCTCGAATGTACCCTCCGTGGGGTCGAGGGTGGTGAGGTTGAGGGACCACTTGAGGCTACAGGCGGCGACGGTGAAGTTGGTCGATGCGAAGGACCTGCCCTCTGGCTTGTCGAAGAAGGCGAACTCCTGGGCGAGTCTGGTCGAGTTGTCCACCTGCGCGCTGTACACGACCGACTCCCCTTGGCTCACTTGGTACACTTCGGGAGTACAAGAAAAGCGAAGGAACATTCAGAGAGAAACGATGCGCAGAATGCTCAACTGGAACGAAAATTGTGGAATCCAGTTCGTACCTGCAGGAGTGACAGAAGAATCGCCAATCAGTAGCTCGCTTAGACTCAGTTGCACTGCAACCTCTGTCGACACCTCGCCTAGGTTTACCATCAACAATCGAGAATGTGAGAAATTTCACTGAAACAGCTTGTACTCTGTCTAGCACTTCCGGAGAGGGAAACGGAAGGAGTCGAGTTGCTGAAAGACGCCGTCACGTTGACAACCAAGGGGACGATAGACACCGGAGAGGGAGACGGCGATGGAAGCGGACAGTCGTCTGGTCGGCACAAGATAGGGTAAAGAATCCAGAAATTTCGAGCAGAAACCACAAGTCGGTTTTACCCCTTCTGCCTGACCCGGTGGTATCCTCCCAAATGATGGATTGTGAGATGTTCTTGATCTGCGCACAACAGGCCGCGTTGGCATCACAGATGAACCCTAGGCAGAATGTGGAGGGAAATGTGACCTCTCAGGCACGCTTCAATTCCGCTGTCATGAGGGGGGGAAAAAAACGGGAATTTCTACCTGTGGGCGTGGAGGAAGACGTCGGGTCGGGAAGCCCGCAAAGCCTGACATAGCCGTCGTCATGAAGCCACGTCCCGCTCACGTAATCCACACCTATTAGGCAACTGAGATTATCTCTAATGAAAATGAAAATGAAAACGAAAAAGAGACTGATGGATGAAAGCAATTAACCGTAAGAGTTGCCCCGCAAAACGATGGACGCGTTGGCCGACTGTTCCCAGAGAGATGACAAGGAAAGATATATTGCTTTGTAACGCAGATACATGTATCCAACGTTTAATACAAAAAAAACCTTCTTCTCTGTGAAAAATAATAAAATAAAATAAAATAAAAAGCAGACTGCGTACCTGTTGCATTGATCGGTCGGAACGTCGCCTGCTGCCATTGGAGCCACGTGCCCACGTACCCCAACTTCACAACTGTGTAGGTTGTAGAAAAAGAAAAGAAAGAAAAGAAAAGAAAGAAAAGAAAAGAAAAGAAAAGAAAATTCAACTGATGTTTCCCGCATATCGGACTGGCCTGTGGGAGGAACGGAGGAAAAGTACTCTTGGAATTGAATGCCGTGTATCCGGTGAGGTTGGCTTCGAGAAGGCCGCTCTGCAGGTAGCGGCCACCGGTGGAGATGGAGAGCCCCTCGGCGTTGCCCCGCCCTCTGATGATGGTCCTCGACCCTGCGTTGGCCGTCCAATTGCAGCCCAGCGCGACGCCGGTAACGAAGCCCCCTGCGTCGGTGGACAGGTCCAAGAGCAGGTCACTCCACTGCTGCCAGGAAGCCAAAATCGATGCTGAAATGCCTGGAATGTGCGGAAAATGCAAGGAAATTTCCGAGAATAAGGCGCAACTGAGCAAACATGCAACAGGGTTGCTAGCCTACCTACGGTGGATCCGGTGCTCACGGTTGCGTTGATCGCAAGTGTGCCGTATTGATTCCACGTGCCTTTGCCATTCGATATTCCTGAGAGAGCCACCAACAATAATAATAATAATAATAATTATAATAATAATGCATAATAATAATAATAATATGAGCCAAAATTTTTGTCTACTATATCCTACGAGAGAGTGAAGATTTACCACTGTTGCCGCCCCCGAGTAGGTTGACTTGCGTTTTACCGTTTTGGTTCCACGTACCGGATTGCACGTCTACGGCTGCGGAGTCGACAAGAAAATAAATGGGTTTACTACTGTGATCGTTTCCGGTCAAGTCAAGGGCTTGGATCTCTCTCCCACCTATGCTGGAGTTGGTCGCAGAGATTGTGCATGTTGCTCCTTGATTCCACTGACCACCATCGATGAGGACCACTTTCGACGATTCACAATCATCAGAAAGGACATGACATCCCCATCATTCATGATGATGTTGTTGTGTGGGGGCGGAGAATACCGGAACCACGATCCACATCAGAAGTGAGCTCGGCATTTTGACTCCAAAGTCCACCCCTGAGATAGGCGCCTGCTGTCGTTAGTATGCGTGTTGGGAAAAACCTGTGAAAGTTGATGTGTGTGTGTGTGTGTTTGTCGTTTACCCACCAAAATGGCTTGGAACAGATTAAAAAAAGAGTTTTTTTTTTTTTTTTTTTACCTTTGGAAAAGGCGGTCAATGCAAAGCTGGTCACCCCATCACCCACCCATTGACCGCTGTTCAATACAACGCCTATTTCCCACCCCCAGACATAGGGTGAGCTCGACAGGAGAGAGCGTGATCCAATCGCGATATTGATGATTGATTTTGTACTATATACATACATATATATATATTTCAATTTTGATTCTTTTTTTGTTTCGCACCCAGTACGTGATGGTCCAGTTGGAAGATTGCCCTATCGTATTGGTTCCAAGTGGCGGAGCCGGTAACCGCGATAGCTATTGGAGGGAGACGGGGTCACCTTAGTATTTGGGGGCCATATCTTATAACATCGTGTCTCACCCGTAAGGTTGTTGCGCGCTGTGACCGTGAGCAGTTTGGTTTGGGTCCAATTGCCTCCCTCCAATCGCACGCCTGCAATAAAAAGGAAGGAAGGAAGGAAGGAAAGAAGGAAGGAAATCGTTATTTTTTAGGATTGGATGTTTTTCTCCGGTCGTGGGCCTCGGACCTGATGTGGAGTTCTCGAGGTTCAAGGTCAACGGGCACGCTTGTGACCACATGGCCAGTTCCCTGACTATCACTCCTTGAAAAATGTGTGTGGATCGACAGTACAAGTGAGTTCACCTGCGCTAGTGAGAGAGGTGCTGCAAAGGGAAAACGCACCGAAAACTCCAACCCCATCAGCTTGGAGTTCTGTTTGGAAACTGATGCTGTCAGACGTTTCCCAGATTCCGTGCAAGTCGACAGCTATCGTGTGGCGGAGGAAGGTGAAGTTAAGGAAGATGATGAAGGATCTCCATTGAGCAACCCCTTTCACCTGCACGCATCGGTGCTACTTCGTTCTGGTCGAAGAGCGACCTGATAGTGATGCTCACCTCCGCATCCTGCCCCCAGCGTGAGGTGGAGCTCGCTAGTTTCACGGCTATGTAGTAAGTATACTTTCTAGTTAGTAACACGTAAGGGAAATGAGTGGTCCCTTGGCAAGAAGAATTCACTGTACCCGTGGCTCCTAACGAAGAGATCTCCAATGGCCCAGTTTGGACCCACAGCCCATTGGAGCCGACGGAAACCAACGGTTCTGCGGTGACTCGAAGCTGAGTACTGTGTTACAAGCAGAGCCCTACGGGCGGGCTACAGTTACCAGCGGTATCTGTATCCGCGTCGCGAGTGATCGAGACCAAGGCCTCTTGGCTCCATTGGCCACCGGGTCCGACAGTTATGGCTAAGTGTGAACGCATTACGCCGGGGGTTGATGCGTTCCAAATAACATGTTATGAATAGAGGACAAACCATAAAGTGTTGGGTCTGTGATCGTCATGGCGACCTTCTGGATAAGGTGACCCTCACCAGTTACCATTACCCCACCTTTCACAGAGAACCCAATTTTGCTTTGTTATGAACTGCAAATTAGCGAAATGAATAAGGAGATACCGGAACTTACCGCCCACAAGATGCAGGGCAGCATCTTGGCTGCTCTTGGTGAAGATTACTTGTTTCTCCAGGGTGAGCCATTGTCCTGAAGAAGGTGCCTGTATCACGGTAGGCCCCGAAAAACTGACAAGAGGCCTCTTCTTTCAGCAGAACACAGGGAAGAGGAGTACAGAGTTCCTGAGAAGCACCTGAAGGATACACTTTTCGACACGGAGACAGCCGTCTCGTCGGTGTAATTGCCAGGCGTTACTACTATCGTATAGTTTTCAGGCACTGTCGAGTCAACGTCGGCGGACGCGATAAGTACAGAGATCGCCCCACTTGGGCTGCCAGGAACTGCGGTGACTGTAAAGTGAAAGCATTACCATATGTTCCAAAGAGCGAGATCTCGAGATCGAAGAAGCATACGCAGGCTGGAGAAGGCATAGCCATGGAAGGTGACCAGCATAAGAACAAAGACACAAGCCCAGTGCAGCCTCATCCCCTTGGGCACAAGAAGCAAACAATAGCTTTATGCTGAGTGGATAAGAGATCTCCGGTTGCCGACTAGTTTGTTTGGTTGGCCAATTCCCGCGTGCCTCCTTCTCGAAATGGCACACGTCCTCTGCATGTACCGCACCCTTCGGCCGTCCGCAGGGTATTTGCCCATTACACTACATGAGGTACCCTGTTGAGCCGATTTGCTCCAGCAAGTGTCTGTGTTTTAGGCATCCACAGCAACTTCCCATCCTCTGGTTCTCACGCAACCCTCCTGTTTCTTGTCGGCAGCCAGTTATCGAGGGGTTTTCCTCTACTCCATCGGTGGTACTCTTTTCGAAAACAGTGACATACAAACAGCGCAGCTGCAGCATGGCCTGACAGGGTGCGCAAGCATTGCGCGTAAACCAACATGTCCACAAAGTTAAAGGTGCTTTATAGAGATGAGCATCTTGTCGGAGTATCGAAACCGTCAGGAGTTGCCGTGCATGGAGGTGCTGGGCCGCACACATTGGAAGGGAAGCACCTGGTCGCCCTTGCTGAAGAGCAGTTGGGAGTTGAAAAACTGTATCCCGCACACAGGTGCGTCATCTGCTGCGGTGTCCATGGTTGCATGTTGACGTCCATTGTTATCAGGATCGACTGGCCAACTTCAGGCGTGATCCTCTTGGCCTTTGACGGGAAGTCAGCTGCGGCCTTAGGAGAGATACTCAGGTTGATGGAGCCCTTCTCTCTTTACCAGCTCACTGGCCACTGCTGACGTTGCTATACAGCAAACATCAAGGCATCACAAAGGAATACGTCGCTCTCTGTCATGGCACTGGCCTCCCACAAGACTTCACCTGCAACAAACCTCTCTCGGACAAGCATAGGAAAAACGCGCCATCTGAGACTCGCTTTTCCAAGATCGCTGAGATAGACAACATGACTCTGCTTCGTGCACAGCTGATCACTGGCAGAAGTCACCAAATAAGAAAGCATTTGCAGAAAATGGGTCACTCCGTAGTTTTGGACCCCGACCATCCAGGCCCCTTCACGGTTCTCTGTCCCCTTTATAGCCTCTCTCTCTCTCTCTCTTTAAATGCATCTTGTGGGTCTCCCAATGGTCTGATAACACTGACAGTAGTACAATGCAGGAAAAAAACAAAGCATTGTGGGACCACACATCACTGAAGAGAATGTTTCTGCACGCCTACCGAGTCGAATTCGAGTATTCACCTGCAAAGGAAGATCAGAAAGAGACGAAGAGGGTCGCTGTACGTGATCCATTGCCGAAAGAGTTAGCCGAGTTTTTGAAGGAGAAAGGCACACCAGACCAAATCATTGCTGAACTATCGAAAACACCCTAGTGTGGGTTAGCACCAAGAGAATCAACTTTAACAATGCAAACTTAATAAAAGAACAAAAGCCCTCTTCCTCGAAGCAATTGGGAACAATTTAATAATGGGACCAATAAGTTACGGTCTCACATTCCGAAAGAGTCCTACCTTGAGGATGGAGGCACCGCTTGACGTAGTGTCGCTTGTGAACGGTCTAACGACGCCTGCGCGGAGGCCTGCGGTTCAAGCAATGCTTTCTTCGCTCTCCTTAGACCAAATTCAGCAACTATTGCACTTCATCTGCGCAAGATTGGAAGAAGCCAAACGCCAACCCAAGGGTGAAGAGATGAATTTGTGGCAGCTCGTGTCCCTGTTACAGCTGGTGCTGGTTTATCTTCGCTGCTCTTCTAAGCGCAGCTATAGAAAGCCTCTCCAGCCAACCTTCTTGGAATTGCTCGACGTTTGCTTCGGCCTCATCTTCCAAAGCCACGCGCTCTACACACACTTATGCGCTCAGCTCCACTCGCTTCTCGATATCCTTTACTTCGTCATCCCGCATGTGGGCTCGGCGTACTGGGTGGAAAAGGCTGACCTGCTGCTCGATCAGAGCTCGTGGTCCACTGCTCACGCCTCCGCAGACGTGAAGCTGCAACACAGCCAGTTCGAGGAGATCGCTCTCCGTCAGCTCGACCGGGTGATGTTCCCAATCATATCTGATCCTCCACCCGAATACTTGGCCATCACTTCTAAGCTGGCGGCCGTACTCGCCGCAGCCCTGTCCGAAGCAAAGCCCGTCCGCGTACGCTTTTTCCGCGGAGATATTTTCCGAGCCGTAAACCAACACATTCCTGCAGACTCGATGGGAGGCCTTTCGCACAGCCTGCAAGATACTGGAGTGTGCCGAAGAAACCCATCGTGACAATTTCAGTACAATCGTTTCGAAATCAGCACTCGACGTAACTTTCCTATTTCAATTCTTTCTACAAAAAACACTTTCACGAACATTTTGCCACCTTAGGTGCTCATCGCCTTGAATGAAGCTCGAGAATTTCCCCTGTTGGAAGAAGCCATTCTCAACATCGTAGCTGTACTCGCGCGGCCTTCCTTTTCTATTCATTAGAATTGCATTATGGAAATTGAAGTGAGGATGATATATTGATGCCAATCAATAATCGTTATCACGTAATATAATATTGCAGATAGGGGGCCTATTGGACAGCGGATTTCTTGGGAGATTTTTGAACACGATGCAGTGCTTCGTCGCTTGCCCGTCTGTTCCCAATAGCGTTCGATCCGTGGCGTCTGCCGCTCTGTGTGGACTCGCCCAGGTGCAACTCTGCCAAAGCAAAAGAGAAGAAAGAAAAACTATGATGCCCATTTTGAACTTACTGTCTTGACGGTTGCAATGCAACGAATCAGGAAGTGCCAGGCACGCTCAAGCGGATCGCCAACTTGGTCGACAATTTCGTCTCTGTGAGCGTTAATCTTTTCCTTGAGGTAACCTCGCGCTTTCTTTGAAATGCCAATGAGATTTCTCTCAATATATATCTTCTTCAGCACTCATTTGTCTATTCTGTTGATATGAAAGATTGACGAGCGAAGTACGGCATGGTACGAAAGAGATGCAAAGGAAGAACATGAAGAGGGAGAGAAGGGTGCTCCTCTCCAGACAAGTGCCGACTTTGGCCAATCGGCCATGGATGACGCCATGGAAGAAGAAGAAGAAGAAGAAGACGATGACGAAAAATCAATGGAAAGCGAAGGAAAAGGTGAGGATGACCCTTCAGACGAGGAGGGCGATCAAGAATTCCCAAGCTTGCGCCCCACAAAGCGACAGCGCATCGAATCAGGCTTAGACCACTCAGGCGGCGAAGATGTGGACGTGGACGAAGAGGAGGCGGAAGAAGCGGAGGAGGAGGAGGAGGAGGAGGAGGAGGAACGGAGGGAAGAGGAAGAGAAAGCTGATGAACTCGGAGGGGATGATGAGGAATCCTCAGCCCAGGACAAGCAGGTACAGGGGACGTTGCAACCTCACGCCATCGCAACTTCCAGCCTGTCGAGCTTTGCCATGGCGATCGGTACGAAAATGTTATGAAATAACATACCAATAACGCAACATATTAAATACATCTATCTTCATATATATATATAAAAATAACTAAAAATAAATAAATTCGGAATAACATCGCAGTAAAAGTAGATCGAATTGGTTGACGATGATTCCTCATGACAAGGAGGAAAGGTCATGATGCCGATCATCAAGAGACTGGTGGGTCTCTACCTGCAGTGCGATGACTGGCGCTATCGCTATGCGGCACTCATGTGCCTCTTTTCCACCATGGGGGTAAGCCACGTTCGGACGCAGCGGCAGTTTTTTTTTTTTTTTTCCCCGATGCCTTCTTCCCCGCCTGTTTCCACAACAAAAACACCGCTCACGCTTTTGGTTTGAAGGAGCTGGAGAACCACTTTGCTCCGGAGGCGGACTACTTGACCAACCTCATCGCTCGCTTGGCGCGCTGCGCTCACCCTCGGGTGCGCTTTGCCGCCTGCGGTTACTTCGGCCAGCTGTGCAACCTCGAAGTGGTGTGTTGTGTTGCTCACCTTTTGATTTTTCCTCTGCCCAATTTTTCCCTTGTGTTCTTCTTTCTTTTCCCTAACAAAACCCGGAAAATTCCGCTGGAAGGAACCACCAATGCAAGCACGCTACCATGGGGTGATGCTGCCCGCCCTGCTGTCCGCCACGCATGACGAGCTGCTGTCGGTGCAGGAGCGCGCCTGCGATGCGCTGATCAACGTGTTCGACGTGAAGGCGACCAAGCTGCTGAAGCGCTTCTCTGAGGCCGAGCGGGAATCAATCGAGCGGATGTGGGACGCCCTCCTGGATAGGCTTCTCGTGCTCGCGCAGCACAGCGACAAGGACTTGAAGTCGTCGGCTATCGTCGCCGTGGCGTCCATGTCCGACTCCCTCGGAAAGCGATTCGCCAAAGTAACCTTCTCACCCCCTTTCCCCTGTCCACTTTGGTCCAGTTAGTTTCCTCCATCCACTTTTCTTTACTGTTTCTTTTTGATTTCTTTTAGCACTACGAACAGTTCGGACCGATCTGCCTGAGCTTGCTGGGAGAGCAACGGGCCTCCATATCGAGGAAAGACATGTTCCTTGCGGAGCGCGCACTGGAATGCATCACCATGATTGCTCTCTCCGGTAAGGCGTGTGTATACATTTCTACAGAT
>CDFF01071118.1:0-14947 GCA_000826265.1 Acanthamoeba culbertsoni
ATGAAAGGCCACGCCAACGGAAAACGTACTTCGACTTGATCATGTGTTCGATGGCCGCGTCGAGTTCGTCTTTGCTGATGCCGGAGTCCCACTGCCAGATCACAAAGTAGGCTAACAATGCCTCCTTTAAAAGGATTCGTAACACGAGTGTTGTTAGGAGGAAAAACATACCTGCAACAACCAATAAATATAATATATATATATTTATAATATATATAAATAATATATAAAAGCATGTTATACTTTGATTTCTTGCTCAATAGCGGCTTCGTGAATATAGGAAAGAACGCTCTTGTTGCAGTTCAAGGAATTGTTTCTCAGCGAACGTGCCGCCATGTTTCGCGCCTTTTTGTATTATTGACAAATATAGAATGAATATACCGCATTAATAGTTATTAATGATCGAGGAAATTGTGAAAGACAATATATATAATCAAAATTAAATCGAAGTCTATATGCTTACCTGGTTATGAGACCTGAAGGCGCCAATCTTTCGGTTGACCCATCGAAGGAAGAGAGGAAACAGCAACACCAGAATACCCAACACCGCCTCATCGACGTATCTAACATCATTATTGTTTGTTTTTTTGTTTTTTGTTGTTTTTTTGATTTTTTTTTCTCAAACCATTCCCGGGAAAATGTGGGAAAAGCCGACAAAAAAAAAAAGCGCACGTGGAGTGGGCGAGTGTGAAGAAGGCTTTGAAGGCGAGAGTGATGGAAAAGGAGAGCAGCATCATGAACGAGACGATGTCCGCCCAATTCCAGCCCACCCTCTGCACCGGAAACACCACCTGCAGATTTTTCATCGGAATGTCGTAAAACCTTTGTGACACAAAGAGATGGTTCATTAGTGAGTCCCAATAATGAATAATAAACAATTAACATTATAAATATTTTATAAAAAAAATAAATATAAAATATAAAAAAAAATAATATTCTTCCAACCTTTGGATGAAGATGGCATTATTGTCATCCGCGCCACTGTCGCTGTCGTCGTCTCCCGAGTCTGCCTTCTTCCTCTTGAAGAGAAGGACGACTTCCTTGTAGGTCGGCTCCTCCACCGTCACCTCCTCGAAAAAGGAGGCTGTCGACAAGAAATAATTAACACGCTCATTGAATAGATTGATATAGACCACACACTTGTTTGCGTATCAATAATATCAATAATATCAATATCAATATAAATATATATATATATATGGTTGGAAGTTACTGGCGGAGGTGAGGATCGTCTTGCGTTCGATGAATCGAGGCAAGTGGATGCTCGTGTTCGCAGCTGATTGGATCTGCTGCTGAAGCCTCTCCTCGGATTCCACGCTGTAGTCCTGCGCCATCGATGCCAGCCCATCGCTCGTCCTCATCTATTCCATTAATTCCGTAAATTCCGTAAATTCCGTAAATTCCATAACAAGGGGGCTAACTTTGGAGGCGGGCAGGAGAGGCCCGAGAGCAGACTTAAGGCTATTCAGGCCTCTCTGGATGAGTAGATCGAGCTTGGCCAATAGGAAGCGTCCGGTTCGTCTCTGGACGCCCACGCCCCGCCAAAATACCAGACACTTGGGACCCAATCACACACATGGAGTCGGTTGGTATAATAAGACTGCAGAAGTTGAATGAAATTTCAACAGTTCAACCAATGGGCTGCTTACGTGGCGAGCAAAGGGCGGTGGCGGAGGCACGTCCGGCTCATCGATGGAATTAAAGTAGGATTCCAACAAATGCGAATCCAATTTATCCCAATCGATCCTCATTGGCACTCCGAATAAAACCTGTTTCAAATTATTATTATTAAAAGATAAAGACATAAATAACTTTGAATATTTTGAATTGTTGTGTGTGTGCCTGTTCGGGGTTGGCAGCGAATTTGATTTGGTCCTGCGTGAGAGGATTGAAGTTGGCTTTTCTCATCGTGCGGACGAAGTTGTGGATGAATCCATTTATCATTCGCAGCCTTTTCCTTTCCCTCTCTCCGTCCAATCTTCCTCTCAATAGCTTGTCGCTCTATCGTTGAAATAGAGGAAAGTTAGTCGTAACCGACACAAAAATTGTTGTTTGGGTTATTTTAAATGTAAGGAAAATATGAAAAAATATGAAGGAAAATACGTTGCGTAGCGCGGGGTTGAAGAGGGTCTGGTAGAGCTGCAGTTCGCGGGTGAGAGCCTCGTGCTTGGCCTGCACCACATAGAGATACACACCGCAGAGGTCCTCGAAGCTCTGTTGCAATCCTTCGTCACCGGTCTCCTCCTCAATTTTGCCCTTGAGATAAACACCATGTGCCACCACGTGTTTGAGCGATTTCGTTCTATTCATTCAACTGCTGACGGGGCTGCACACATACGGAGATATCGAGAAGGGTGCGAACGAGCAGGTGAAGGTTGATCGGGATATAGTTTTCATGCGGATACCACACGCGGCTGTTTGGCTGTAGTTAGAAGGTCAGTTGTGAGTCGCAGCACGGAGCGAATACGAAAGAGGGGGGCCGCAGTCACACACGCACCTCGTCGAAGAGGATGGTGGCTGTGGAGTGAGGGAATCCGAAGTAGTCCAACCCCTTGTCCTAAGGACTTTACCTCAGCGTTTGCTTCTTTCATTCATTACTGAGTTTATTCTGGTGAAGAACACGTGCCTGGGAAGTACGCGAGGAGGGCCCCCTGCTCTGCACAGCCTGCCATAAATCTTCAATAAAGCAAGGGCTTCGTCGTTTTCGCTGAACACCAGCGTGGCCATGCCCGCTTGTTGGTGGAAGAAGTGAGGTTGGAGGGACAGAAATGTCCTGCGCTGGTGCTGTTGGCTCAGGAAAGTATAGAATATCGTCCTGCGCACTCATGGCTTCAAGGTTCGTAGGGGGAAAAGAGTGGAATGCATATTATTTTATTTATATTGATTTATTTCTCTAATTTATTTATTTTGCACAGACTTTTTTCGGGGTTCATGGAAAAGATGTAACGGAGACAGCACTGTGCTGTCCGGTAAGTGCAATGTCGGTAACCACGGAGAAGCAGGAATAGGCAACGGTTCGGCGTATGACCGGTTAGGCGTGCATTTAGACCAATAAAGGTGCTCCTCTCTTACGTGAATTCTCGTGCGTCCAATGATAATTGCACAAGCATGGCCTTGCGCTACAGAGTTGCAACTCGCAACACACAACACAAATGGCTCGCAAGAGGAAGGTACTGGAGGAGCCAACGCAACGGACGCCTCCGCCCATTAAGCCCAGTCCCCTTCCACCAAGAACCTCTTCTTCTGTAAGTTACACGAATACACGAGGATATGATTGTATGCAGACCCAATGCTGACTTTACTTTCAAAGGGGGCAAAGCGCCAGAAGACGTCTCACGTGGCTCGCTCGCCTCTTCCCAAGATTCTCGACTATCCGGTGGCGGGGCAGGAGTTCATTCGGTCACTGTCGTCTCCCTCGGGGCCTTTCCCCTCTCTCCGACGTCCCTCTTACTCTTTGACATCTTCCGTCCTCTTGGGCCCACCTCTTCTATTGTCGCTCCACAACCAGCGGCTCAGATGTCAGCTTGCCACAAGCCGCAAAGTGCCAATCCCGCTGAACCCGCAAGTTCCGGTTACTCCAGCACCAGCCAATCACACCCTTGAATCGGTCCTGCCTCCAGCACCGATGACCAAACTCAACGTTAAATCAGCCCCTCCGCAGCCCACCCCAGCACTTCGCCTTCTTCTCTCCTCCCTGCAGCACCGCCCGTTACTGAGATCGCGGAACGAGGCACTCCAGGCCACTCCCAAGTACGGAAAAAAATGGACTGAGCTGTAATAATAGGCGTGTTGGGGATATTTTTGTTTATTTTCTTGGGACGTGTGGCTTTGCACTTTTGCTCAACTGACAAGCCGCTCAATGAGCTGACGAACATTGGCTTTCTCCTTCGCAACTCCTTCTTCACTGCCTGCATCGTCGCTGGATCCTATGGACTTCTCGTAGACTGTCAGCACCTCCTTCACTTGTTCCAGTGAACTGCCTTGCTGCTTCAAAAGTTGCTTGATATACGCGTTCGCCTAATGATCACAAAACAGGCGAATTTTACGTGATTAACTGAAAACAGCCTCCGGTCACTTTGGTTTCCAAGGTTGATTAATACCCCTGCTAGAGGCGAAGTTGCTACAGCAGCAATAATGTAGTCGAGTAGCTGCAGAGTGAACAGGTGTCCTTCATCGAGACTAAATGCACCACAAAGAGGTGAGAGAATGGACATAGACCAAAAGCAAGCGAGGAAAGGCCGCACCGCAGAGACAGGTAGTATTCTTCGTCTAGCTCGGTAAGTTCCTCTCCGCGGGCGCGCCTGGCCTCGATCTCCTCATTAATCTGTGCATCAAAGGCGGCCGATTTGCGCGCATACTTGGCGTGCAGCTCAAGCAGTCGCTCGATCTTCTGGAAGTTGTTCTCCTTAAATTTGCTCAGGAGACGTGAGTAGGCTTCGCCGGCGCTCGCTGCCAAGCCCTTAAACAGCGAGGCAATGGCTGATGCAATATGCTCTGTGCAGGCGAACATGAGGTGCCTATCCAGTAAGTCTTCCTGTGGAGAGAAACGCACCGTCATCAGCGAGTTCGTCGAAACCAGAGCGGCCTTTCTTGGCACCCTTCTTCATAAAGGCCGCAAAGAGGGTCTTGAGGCCCAAAATCTCTACAAAGTATTTGCAGTTCTCCTCATTTCCGGCCAGAGCAAAGTCCACTACCTTCAGGGCTGACTTGCGCGCGAACTTCTTCGCTCTGGGTTCAATCCCAACAACCAGTTTAGAGGGGTGTCAACCAAGTGCAGTGTGAAGATAGAACGATACATACTTAATCATGATGAGCATCAACTCAAAGCCCTGTGATTTTCTGAAGACGTCCTTATTTTCTGGAGATATGAGACATGTGCAAACCGAGTTAAACAGATTCTCGACGTGTTCCTCTTCATCAGCGCTCGGTGGATCCGATTTCCTGTATAGCTGTACAAAAACACAAGCAGATTAGGCGATATGAATTGTTGTCCACTGGTGGGAGAAGAATCGATATCCGCACCGCAAGGCAGACCAAAAGAGTGTCGAGGCCGTTGGCGTCTGCAAAGATCTTTCGGCTTTCGGGTGAGTTTTGGAGGAGAATGGAGATGATCTCGCTCGCGTATCCTTTGTTCTCGTCGAACCCATCTTCCTTCACCCTATGTCCCACGACCTTATCTATTTATTCATCTGTGGTAATATGAGGATCGGGGAAGTATTACTAACCTACGCAGTACCCACTGTCGCCACACCTCATTCTTCATCACCGTAGCGCCAATCTCAGGCATGACCTCGGACACGTTTTCGAGAATGCCCATGATGTTGTAGATGCCCACCCGCTCCTCATCCACCTTCTCGTCCAGGCGTTCGAGATTACTAAGCAGAATATCAAGCCCGCCTTCTTGATGCTGCACATTGTGGCATGAATGAACAGGGGTGAAAAAAAACATAGTCAAATGGGAAGAAGCCGGACGACGAAGGTTTCGTGTAGGATGACGGCCTCGTTCTCGGCTTCCGCCTCCTCTTCGGCTGCCCCCTCGCTGGGTTGAGTGAGTTCATGCAGCAGGTTGATGGTGTCCACAACGATATCGTTGTTCTCATGTTGTAGCAGGGACACTAGGAAGCCCATGTTTAGACTGCAAGATTTCACCACTTTTGTAGCACCCAAAAATCTTGTTGGTTAGTGCATTTACCAAGTGTGCGAACGGCGTTCAACTTAACGAAGTCTGCGTAGAGGTTCGGCGCCGTGGCGAGGACGTGCAGCTCCTTAATCGCTTCATCTAAATCTACCTCCGACTCTAGGAATCTGCGCGCTTTACAAAGTGAGCGGCAACGACCAGCCCAGCAGGGGCACAACGAAACGCACTTCTCTGGGTTGTCTGCGTGCTTGACTCGCAGCTCTTGATTTTTGGTGTAACGCTTTTCTAAGTTCAGGATGAGGCGGCGCAAGGCCTGTGGTGTCAACGCCTCGACCTAAAGAGGGAAATAAGCGCATTGTACAGAGGTGTTTGTTTAGGCACACTGAACCTCTGGAGCAGCATCTATCAGCTCAGCAATCTCTGCTTCAGTGAGCTTCAAATCCTCATCGATAGCTTCGTCATCGATCTCCTCCCTCTTTCGTTTGCTCATGTTGGGCTTTTTCTTTTCTTTGTCACCTTTTCTCTGATTTTCCTTTAATTGTTCGTCTCCGTCATTTGGTGTGCAGCTCTTCTAAGCATCAACTTTCTTCATGGAAGCTGCAAACATCACAATAACCGTTTCTCCTGCGACTGCTTACCCAGAAGCTGACGATGACTACAAGGCGAAGGAAGAAAAGTCGCCTTCATCTGCGACTTATTCTCACCCAAGGGTAATGATTGAGACCTTTGACGACGGTACCGGCGCAAGTAAGGAAACGGTGGAAGCCTGTAAAATGGTCAATGAGGCTCTTGCTCTGCGCACAAAATACGTCTTCGTGCCAGCACACCCTACCCGAGACACCGTGGTGCGTATCATAAGCTATTATTCATCCTTTACAGCCGACCATCTCTCCACTGTCGAACTTTTCAAGCAGGCTGTCTTACGTTATCCATCTTTAGATGCTTAATTCGGTCGACGTATGGCATGAACGTGATCTGGTGAAGCCGGAAGCCGACAGCCCGTTCGCTGAATACTGCATCAATTCGAAGCACGGTGTCATTCGCGTCTACGCCAACCAGCAAGGTTCCCTTCTTATAACTCACCCCCTACTCTGAGTGTAACTTCCCGATAAGCTGACATCGGGTCAAAAGCCCTTGATGAACACAGGCCTCTGGTTGATGTCCCCAGCATCGATGAATATGAACGTGATTACGCAAGGTTTGTTGATTTGTGATAGGAATATTATTCTTATTTTATTGTTGTTAAAAACAAGAGCGCAAATATGCAGACTTCTCGAGATCACGAATACGGGACCGATGAAAACGTTTTCCTGGAAGCGTTTGAAGCAATTGGACTTTTCGTTTCACTTCCATCGATTATTGAACGAATCACTGGAGCTCGAAAGCACGCAAATGGACGACCCCAAAGACTTCTCCAACGGTAGTCCAAGACTTCTCTCTGCATTCTGTGGCTTTTCGCTTTATCCGTCTTACTGCGTTGAATTCTTTCAGTAATCAAAGTTGACACACATATCCACTTGGCTGCGGCGATGACGGCGAAGCATCTGCTGTCATTTATGAAGCGCAAATTCAAGGAAAATCCGGATACGGTTCGATCATTCTTGAGAAATCATATGGTGCACCATAAATAACTCGCTTATGCTTAACCATATATTATTTCGATATGGTACCATATTTAAAGGTGGTTTCTCGCACGAAAGACGGGAAAGATGTCTCCCTCATTGAGATGATCAAGCAGCTTGGCCTCGAAGTCGCCGACTTTACTGTCGACGCGCTCGATGTCAGGGTATGAAAAGAATTTACCCAATTTACCCCATTGGTTTTTAGCCCTGTTTTCTCCTGAGAGCCATCCACACACACTGACTCGAAACAGGCGGACAACACATTCCAGCGGTTCGATAACTTCAACGACAAGTATTCGCCCTTTGGCTTCAGCGAGCTGCGCACGATCTTCCTCAAGTCGGAGAATCAGCTCGAGGGCAAGTTCTTCGCCGAGATCACTCAGGAGATCGCACAGAACCTGGAGGACTCCAAGTATTGCATGGCCGAGTGGCGCGTTTCCATCTATGGAAGGTATGTGTCGCCAAATATTCTACGAATTTTTTTGGAATCGATTGTTGGACAAATTTTTTCCGTTCTTGAAAGGAAAGCGGAGGAGTGGGACTCGTTGGCGAAGTGGATATGCGACAACAAGCTCTACAGCGACCACAACAGGTGGATGATCCAAGTGCCGCGCATCTACACCGTCTTCCGCAAGACCAACCAGATTCAGAACTTCGGCCAGCTCATCGACAGTGCGTTTTTTCTTTTTTTCTTTCCCTCTCCATTTCTTTCGTGTTTCTCTTAATACCATGATGGTAAATTGGGTTTGTTTTTTCTTTCTTGATCGCAAGATGTCTTTCGTCCGCTGTTCGAAGTGACGCTCGACCCGACTTCGCATCCGCATCTGCATAAGTTCCTGCGTCAGGTGTCCGGTTTCGATAGTGTCGACGACGAATCTCGGCCCGAGCGACAGCTCTGCTTGCGGTAGCATATTTGTTTTCTCTCCCCCCCCGTTGACATTGTTGGTCAATCTCAGCATTTCGAAACTCAAACCAATCTTCACCAGAGCGCTTCCGGAGTCGCCAGAGGCGTGGGACATTGAAGAAAATCCTCCCTACGCCTATTGGTTGTACTATATGTGGGCCAATCTGTTCACGCTCAACCGACTCCGCGAATCCCGCGGCCTCAACACCTTCGATCTCAGGCACCACGCATCCCTCCTTCATTCTATTGCCGACACGGCATGTTAACCGCATTTTTGTCGACATCCCGTCCCAGACCGCACTGTGGCGAGTCGGGTGATTCCGACCACCTGGCATCAGCGTTCCTATTGGCGCGGGGCATCAATCACGGCATCAAACTGCACTCGCGGCCGCCTCTTCAATACCTGTTCGTTTCGCCAACCAATCCCTTTTGTTTCCTCTTTGGAGATAGACTGTTTTGGAAGAAGTATACGATGATGAGCAGAGAGTATGGGGATTGGATGATCAGGAATAAGTGCGGATGCGAAACGAGGATTGGTGGAGGATAATAATCTTTGGAAACTCCGGATTGAGCTGATTGGATGATGCGCGCAGCTATTATATTGCACAGATCGGCCTCGCCGTGTCGCCGCTGAGCAACAACGCGCTGTTTCTGGAGTACAGGAAGAACCCCTTCAACCACTTCTTCCGGCGGGGTCTCAACGTGTCGCTCTCCACGGACGACCCGCTGCAGTTCCATTACACGCAGTCGCCCCTCATCGAGGAGTACGCCATCGCCGGACAGCAGTGGAACCTCAACTCGATCGACCAATCGGAGATCGCACGCAATTCGGTCCTCCAGAGCGGCTACGAGCACGGCTTCAAGGCCAAGTGGCTCGGCCCGCGCTACCATCTCCCCTTCTCCCAGGGCAACGGTACCGTGACTGCAGAAGCGACGCACCATTGGTGTACCCTTAAGCCATTCACACTTGAGACTCTAACTTATTTGGTCGTCGTGTCGACAGATATTAACTATACCAATATTCCTAATATGCGAATGCTGTTTCGTGAGGAGACGTACAACAGCGAAATCCAGTTCATCAAGGCTTGTTCCAGCTCGCGCACGAAGCAAAGGTACAGCGTATTAATATATATATATTTATATATAACTATAGACATATTGACCTGAAATAATTGCTGTTTCTATGCAACACCAGGCCAACGAGAGAAGATTCCTTCCGTCTGCGGACCCAGACGCAATACTCTAAGCTGCGCATCGTCTATCCGCCTGGCCTCGGTACGTACTCATAAAAAAAAAATAAAATAGATAAATAAAACAAATTAGACAAATAGATGAAGAAATGTTAATTTATTAATATATATGAATGACAGAGTATGTCGGTGGAGAAGAATTCGTGTGGGCGTCCAAAATGTTGGCAGAGGCTATGTCGCTTCGCGCCAAATACGTCTACGGCAGACCCTCCATTCAACGCCAATGTCTCGTCGCTGATATTTCCACAGATTTTCCTGTATACATCATTCCCTCCGAATGTGGTTATTTTTTTAATTTTTTTTTAATTTTTTTTGTAAGCTCATTAAAGCTCATTATATTATCCGTACGTGTTTTAACGAAAAAGGAGGAGAAAATCACGCTCACCGATGGCGTCTATTATTTGGTCGAAAACAATATCGGTGCGTTGTTTGCATTCCGTACAATGGGCGAATACCGCTCATCCTAATTCCGATTGGTCGGCCTATTTCAGTCCTGTGCGCCAATGATATGGACCAATTGGCAACACTCCGATGTGACGAATGCGAGGCCAGCCACTGCCACGACTGCGACGCGATCCTCCACCGCAACCCTCTGAAACGAACCCACAAGCGCCACCTCATCAAGAGTTCGGCATCTCCACACACCCCTCTTTTCTTTTCTTTTCTTTTCTTTTGTTATCACTGACATTTCGACGAACTGGTTATAATTATTGTCGACATGTAGCCAATACCAAAGCGTGCGTTTCGGCAGCGGTGCCGCCGTATGCGGAGTTCGTGCGCGATTACTGTCAGGTTAAACACATCGTGTCCGACCTTTCCGTGTCCCAATTGGCCGATCAGCGCCTCCGTCTGCTCGAAGCGCGCTTCGATCTCCATTCGCTCGTGAATGTCGAGTACGAAAAAGACGCCATGCGCGTACGTACACAAAGATATATATATATATATATATACATATATATTCCGATACATCGATATTTCCATAGTTGAGCTTACATTGCAACGCGAGCACAGTTTGCGCAGCAGGACTTCTATCACGTGATTAAGGTCGACACGCACGTGCATGCGGCATCCGCGGTGATTGCGCCGAAGCTATTGGCTTTCATCAAGCACAAATATGCCACCAATCCCGACGTACTTCGCAGATCCACCCACCAACCAACAATCGCCCTGCTTTGACCGTACATTATCCCCCCCCCGCCACTCTACATATTTAGGACGTTGTGATCAAGAAAGGGAATGTGACTCTGAAAGAGCTGTTCAAGTCGACAGGAATTCCCATCGAGAATTTCACCCTCGATTCGTTGGACACTCACAGCAATCACACGACTTATGGACGCTTCGACAAATTTACCAGCAAATATAACCCCTTCGGTAATTTCTCAGTCTCGGTCATATATATCATATATATAGATATATATATATAACACACTGGCTTAACCATTTTTTTGTTGTAGGCTCTTCGGAGTTACGTAATTTATTTCTGAAAAAGTCAAATGATGTCGACGGGCGCTACTTTGCGGAATTGCTTAGGAAAGAAATCGACACCCTCGAGAAAGGACAACATCAGGTTAGGATTGTCTCAATATTATTTTTATTTCATTTTAACATTATGTCAAAAAAACAAAAAAAAACAAAAAAACAAAAAAACAAAAAAACAAAAAAAACAAAAAACAAATATATTATCAGATGGTGGAATGGCGCATTTCGGTGTACGGCAAGTCGCGCAGCGAGTGGAGCCATTTGGCGCGCTGGGTGGCCAAGCATGGCCTGGTGTCGCCCCATCTGAAGTGGGTCATCCAGGTGCCTCGCCTCTACCACATCCTCAAAGACAACAACGACGTGCACAGCTTCCAGGACATGCTCGACAGTACACTGTCCTTCATCTTCATCTTCTCGAGACATGTCCTTTCATTTTTCATTTTTCTTCCTGAATTTCTTTTTTTCTGGAATCGTGCTCATTCTATTTTCCTAGATATTTTCTTGCCGCTGTTTGAAGTGACCAATGACCCTTCGGCCGATCCGACTCTCCACAAATTTATCACCGAACAAGTGTCAGGTAACATTGTGTCCATTGTTGTGTCGACCAATAGGAAAATTTTTTAGCCTTTTTTATATATATATATATGTGGTGACATCATCTATTGCGTCCTCACTGTCCTTTTCAGGATTCGATAGCGTGGACAATGAAGATGTAGTGGAACGGAAGGACCTCAAGTCTTGCCCTGCGAATCCGCGTCATTGGGATTTCAAGGAAAATCCGCCCTACGCATACTATCTCTACTTCATGTGGGCCAACATTTATTCCCTCAACAAATCTCGCGAATGCAGAAACTTCAACACCTTCGATTTTAGGTAAATTGATATTTCAGCCATTTTTAATATAGAAAGTATATGAAAGCTTTGAAATTCAATTTCAACCAATAGGCCGCACTCGGGCGCGATTGGTCCGATCGATCACTTGGCGGTGGCCTATCTGCTGGCCAATGGCATCACTCATGGAAGCAATCTCAAGCATTGCCTTCCACTCCAATATCTCTACTACCTTTCACAGGCACGCATCTAAGAATTCTTACCCTTCCTTTCATTCCTTGGATTCCTTGGACTGACTCAGGTTTTTTGTCGACACAGGTCGGCATCGCCATCTCTCCATTGGGCGAACACGCGCTGTATACGGATTACAACGAAGGACTCTTCGTTTCTTTCTTCAAGCGTGGTCTCAACGTTTCGCTCTCCACTGGTATGATATAATAGCCATAGAGGTTGCATGTCAACCAACCGGGTGCGACTAACATGAGATTGCTAGATTGTCCACTACAGCTGCACCAGACGCCCGAACCGCTAGTGGAGGAATACTCGATCGCTGCGCAGGTAACGTATTACATTGTAACCTGGTCTGACGACAACCAACCGGGAGATGGCCATCCACGTTTTCCTTCTGTGAACTCCGCAGCTCTATAGATTGAGTGTAACCGACCTATCGGAAGTGGCCCGCAATTCCGTGTTACAAAGCGGATTTTCTCACGAAGACAAACTCAAGTGGATCGGCGATCTCTATTGGAAGATCGGCGCCGAGGGAAACAGTACGCATACCAATCATACCATACATACCACAGGAAGCGATGGTCTCTGGTCCTCACTTCCATTGCCTATGCAGCGCCGAGCAAGACCAACTTGCCTCACTTGCGCGTTGCTTTCCGTGGTGAGCTGCTACAAGGCGAAAGAGAATGGATTTCTCACCTCAGCCAGAAAGAGTTGACCACTTCAGCCAAGGTAGCATCCTTCTTTCCGTATATATATATATATATATTTATATATTTATATTCTGGGGAGTATCAAGCAAGTGAGTGATTGTTTATTTTATGCGATCTTCCTTCCACTCCAGCTCGTTCTGGCATCGGCAGAGAAGGCCGACGAGACCAAGAGCAACATCCAGCCCACTTCCGACCTCTTCCGTCGTGAAAACAGCAATAGCTCCAGCAAGCCGGGCATGCTGCGCGGCTCAGTCCGCCGTACTCCCCTACGCAAGCTCCCCGGCTCCGGGCCCATAGACCACTCCTAGTAGGGCGTGGGCACAATGGAACCTGCTCATGTGCCGCGGAATAAAACTTGATCTATTGACGACAACCAACCGGTCGTTTCCAGATCATCGTTCATAAGTAAACGAGCGTAATCGGCGTTGTGTGGCCTTTTGTTGTGGGCAGCGCCAGTGGGCAGCTATCGCAATTAATTTAAAAACAAAACAAAAAAAAGACAGTGAGGGCCTGAGCAAGGTCCACATCAAGGGGTACAAGTTTTCGCCGCACCGTTAACGGCCCATTGCAGCACCTCAGGTGAGCTCGTTGTGCTTGCACTGGTTGCCTCTTAGGCAAGGAGATCCTTCTCCAGTAAGGAACAATAAATGGAGTTCAGAAAATGTGAGGTCACGACCATTTCTTCACCTCCCAAGGTATCATCGTTCGGTTGGGAAGGTAGATTGTGCCCTCATGTGGTACATCCACACACGCACACACTAGTAGCTGATCTCAGGAGGGAATAATATCCAGGTCACTCTCCTGCACGTTGCAATCCTGCAATATTTTGTTAGTACGACGAAGAGGAACAGGACGAAGAGGGCAGGGACGTGAGGCCGAAGAGCAGCGCATGACGGCTGCTACAAGAGAATCAAGCGAGAAGGGAATGGTGAACGCAACCAAGAAGCCACCAGCAAACAAGTCTGCTCACCACGAGGCGACGGCCTGCGCCTCTCCATCCACTCACCCCTCAGTCAGTTGAGGGAATGTTGCTATCGCGAGTCAATCCCCTAGGCCATGATCTACCGCAGCAACAGCGCCAGCCGCAGTCCCGGCCCTAAGGTCGGCCAAGGCATGAAGGGCCCAGTCACGCAACAGCAAGCTGAAGAAGCTTTTCACCAGCGGCTTGCATTGCCTGCAATCAGAACCAACAGCCTCTTTCCGAGAATGTCTACTGCGTCATGGTCGTCACGCTTGACATCGCTCACTTCGTCCCCTCCAGCACTGCAAAGAGAAGAATGATGGAAAGAGCATCAGATGTATCTGAAGGCTCCTTCCAGACAACAGCGCATTGTGTTCAAACTCTTCGAAAAATAAATGCTGACGGAGGGAAAATGGGTAAGGAATTGAGCGCGTAGGCCTTGGCGACACCTGAACAGTCTACCACGGTTTATTGGCGGAAAATAGAGGCGCAAGTGAATTTTTTAAATGTCAGAAGACAGGCAAGTACCAATTTCTCTAATTTCAGTCTGCTTTTTCTTTAACAAACGAAGAACAAGATTCGAGATGGTGGTGACTAAGGACGAGCCTCCGTATCCTGTAATTAATCCCAATCCCTCCTACCTCTCTCTGTGGTGGAACATGCGGCTGTCCGATTGGGGTATCCTGATCGGACTCACCGGTGTAGGAACGGTGTGGGGTTATCTTGCTGGTTTGGCCCCCCTCAACAATTTCGTCAAAAATCCACTTTGGAACACTGCCAAGTGAGCGGTTACTCACCACAATCTTGGTGCCCACAGGCAGAGGCGCTAGGAGACCTATGGCGCTGTGTGGTGGTATTATTGGATTCGCGGGTGGACATGCTCTTACCGTTCAGAACACCAGCTTCCGCCTCCTCGGCTGGAGACCCAACGGCCACCCTCCCGTGTCGTCCTCCAAGAAAGAGTAATTTGCCAAACGATAGCAATCGATCCCCAAAACTTTTTCCAAATATTTTCTTTTTTTGTTTCACTCTTTTTTGTCTTCGTCGATTTCTTCCTCTTCCTCCTTCTCTTTCTGTGCATCCTCTTTGCCTGCTGTACAAGTAGAGCATGTTAGATGTTTCCTTGTCGGTGGTACAATTGTAATACCGCGCATGCCACAAACAGAGGGAGGCTGTAAGCGTACAGACGCTCCTCTTTCGCTTGGAGCCCTTCCTGCTCTTCGAAGGTACACCCACAGGGATCTGCCATGACGCCGCGGCGGAAAGCGGAGCGGACGCGAACACCGCCTTCTGCGTCTTTCGCGTTTCTGCCAACAATAAT
>CDFF01071119.1:8506-38523 GCA_000826265.1 Acanthamoeba culbertsoni
ATAGAAATAGAAATATGTAGAAATATGACATTCGCTCTGAGTTGATATACGTACCGATGCCCAGATGTGTGTTGATGCTGGCGTAGCGGGCGGTGCCGGTGAGGTTCTTGTTTTCTCTGTAGGGTATGTGTACGTGCGACCGCGAGTCTCTGAACTTCTTCGCCAGGCCAAAGTCTGCGCAAAAGAGGGTCACAAGGACAAGCAAACGTCAAAAGAGGGAAGGAAAGCTAGCAAATATTTGGAGAGGAGAGAGGGGAGGGGAGAGGAGGGGCGAGCATACCGATGAGGTTGACTTGGTTGCTCTTGGCGTCGAGGCCGACAAGAAAGTTGTCGGGTTTGATATCTCGGTGGATGAAGTTTTTGGAGTGAACGTACTCGATGCGTCGGATCTGAAAGGCGAAGTGAATGAAAAAGTATGATCAAGAACTATTTGATGGACTCAGATTTTCCTTGTTGCGCAGTGTATAAGACATAGAAAAAAAAAGGGGGAGGAGATGGGAAGGAATGCCGCGAACCATCTGGTCGGCTAACATGAGCACCGTTTTGATGGAGAACTTGCGGTGGCATACATTGAATACATCTTCAAGAGAGGGGCCGAGGAGGTCTATAACCATAACATTATAGTCGCCCTCCTGCCCAAACCATCGCACATACGGAAATCCAACTAAGAAAGGTGCCAATCAGTTGAGAATCTTATTGTGGAATGCCAACAGTTTAGACCCCCATACCCGCACCGCCCAGCACTTTGTACAGTTTTGCTTCATACTGAAGTTGAGGATGTTTGCTTTTCACACTCTCCTACGAATACGAAGAGATGAAAAAAGAGAGAGTTGGCACTGAGGCGGTACTTTATATGATCATAGAAAATGGTTACCAATTTTATGGCGACTTGTTCTCCTGTCTGGATGTTGGTACCCAGGTAGATGTCACCAAAGGAACCACTTCCTATCTTTCGACCTAATCGAAACTTGTTGCCCACGCGCAATTCAAGCGCCATTCTCCACCCACGATGAGAAAAATAAGTTCTTCAGAAACTGTTTCCAACTCTCACTCCCCAACCCCCGGTCCGGCAAATGGAAAATTGTGTAGAAAAGGAAGAGGGAAAATATCTAAACGGCCCAATGGGGTGCCCTTACAATTTGCCCTGCACCAAGCTCACAGGCCTGTTGGTGCAGGGCACCCGTTGCGCACAGCTTCCGGGAAGTGTTTGGGCATTGTTAGCTTACTGGAGTGCCACTATTGGCTGTCGTCACGCCTGGTAGGTGCGACTTGTTAATAGGAGTTCCCGGGCGAGCAAGAAAAGCAAAGCGCGAAATGTCGTTGTATTTCGCATTCGCTCTTTCAGTAGGCAGGACACACCCGCCCGAGAAAGAGCGAACAAGACACCAAAAGACATAAAGAGACATTCGGCTCATGATAACTCGCAGCAGGTCGAAGAAGAAGGATGAGACCAGCGCGGAAGGCCCCGAGCCAACACAGAAAGACGACACCCCTCCGCAGCAAACCAGAGTCATTGGAGTTAAGGGTCGGGGGGTCACGACAAATAAGAAGATGAACGGTAGCGACGCTGCCACTGGGCGACGGGCAAAGGCCTCCACAACCACCACTCGTGGAGCGTCATCTTCGGGCAGTACTAACCCATCTTCAAAACGCGGAGGGAAGAACGCGAAGCTGGCAAGATCGGAGGTTAGCGAGGATGCGGACGGACACCATACAAAAGAGGAAGATTCCTCTTCCACTTCGGGTGAGTCAAGCGAGGACGATGCTGGCGCTAAGAAAAAAGAGCCTGTTGTCCTGCGAAGGAGCACTCGCGTCCCTAAAAAACGAAAGAGATACGATGACGAAGAGGAGGAAGAGGAACACTCCAAGCGAAAGCAGAAAAAAGTGCCAAGCAAGGTGACCCTTTTCTTTGATTCTTGTGTGCTGATCTTGAGTAATCTAATTTCAAATTTTGAAGGGAAAAAAGAAGCCAGTGAATCGCGCTTACGGGCCGAAAGGGAAAAAAGCCAACCACAAGGTACTGCCGTTTTAACTACTCTTCTTCTTTGCTCGCCGCCCTCAGCGGTCCCTTCTGTGTTGGAGGGACAGTTGTAGAATGTCAAAAATGCCAGAGATATTTCCCGCTTTATGATCCAAATTTCCTTCAAAGCGAGGGACAGAAAAAGCTTGTCCCTGTGCGCTTCGTCGCTTTCTTCCCTATCGCAACATAACGTTATGCGATAACACGTGTGACAGTGAATATGTCTCATGGTAGTTATGCGAAATGGACGAATTGTTTCGTAGTAAATGAGGTTCCTTCCCACACAGATCCGCTCCGACACGGAAACGGAGGGTGAAGCGGAGGCGAAGAATGAAGACGAAGACGAAGACGAAGACGAACCCGGGACTCTCATGATCCACGAGGAGGACGAAGATGAAGATGAGACCAGCAAACACACCGAAGAGAAGGAAGAGGGCGTGCTCCGGCTGCTTGAGGCCGTGGAACATGCACGCAGGGCCGCCATCGAAGCCCCTCAGAAGAATGCCGAGCCTGAGGAGGGACTTGGTCGCGGTAAACGCAAACGAAAAGCTCGCCAGCTTTCCACTGCCGATAGCGCCAGCGAATCACGCAGACGAAAAACAGGTGCGACAACAAAAGTTAAAAACTCAATTTAATAATAATAATAATAATAATAATAATAATAATAATAATAATAATAATAATAATAATAATAATCAATTATCGGCATTAGGGAGGGAAAAAGCCATTCGCGGGAAGCGAGCCGCGACCACCACGACCACCAATGCTGACGGCTTCGGCTCGATCGCTGGCATGCCCAGACATGAGAACACCGCCCTTCTGGAGGAGTTTGCGCCCTCGACGGACAGGCCACCATCCACAACGGCAGAGCCGACCCTGGTCGAAGTCAAGCGCGAGGCCGAGGCCGAGGGGGCGGTGCTTCTGATGGACATCGCGCAGAGTCTCTTCCTGCTAAGCGAGCAGAGCCTCTCAGCGACCGCCCCCACGGCTCCGTCCCTGCCCAGCCTACCCACCATGCCCTCCCCTTTCTACCCCTTACCTCACCGTTCGCCTCTTCCCTCTTCCCAACTCATTGTAATATATTTAATAAATAAATAAATAAATAAATAAATAATAGATAAGATAAAATAAATAATAAAAATATATTTGTTGGGATACGCAGTACCTCCGATTGGTGGTCGAGTGGCTATACCCATGGTTCGGTCGCCCAAGGGGGAGGACCTGCGGAAGCGGGCCGAGAACGAGAAGCGGGCGAAGGAGGCGGCCAAGGAGATCATGAAGCAGATGGGGACAAAGGAGGCCACGGACGGGAGGACGAGGAGGAGAAGGGCCGTGGCAGCCGCCGAAGCCGAAGCCGAAGCGATGCAGGAGGAGGAAGCTGCAGCAGCGAAGGAGGAGGTTGAAGAAGAGGAGGAGAAGGCGGAGAAGGAGAAGACGAGGAGGAGAAAGGCATCTATGGACGCCCGAAAGTTGGCGACGCTGATTCAAGAGGCCGGTCAGGAAGAGGCAGAAGAAGAGGCTATGCAGGAGGAGGAGGAGGAGGAGGAGGAGGAAGAAGAAGAAGAAGAAGAAGAATTAGGCATGGAGATTGAAGAAGAGGAGGAGGAAGAGGAAGGAAGGAGAAAGGGCAAGAAAGGAAAGGAGAGAATAAAGAAGGAAAAGGAGAGGAAGAAACAGGGAAAAGAGAGGAAGAGGAAGGAGACGGAGAAGAGGAAGCGGAAAGAGGAGGAGAGGAAGAGGAAGGAGAAGATGAAGCAGCTGAAGCAGATGCAGGAGATCGAGAGGGCGAGGGAGAAGGCCATGAAGGAGCAAGAGGCCTCGCCGGGCTTCGAACGCTTCCCCGCTCCCCTCTTCCCCTCCGCGCTGTTGACTCACACGACGGCCGAACTGGCCGCGATGAGAAAGAAACCGGAGAACGACGAAGCCCCGGCCGCCTCCTCGGTGCGCACTACCTTGACCGCGATTCTATTCCCCCCCCCCGATGTCGTTTTCGCTCTTTGGGGCTGATGACGCCCGGCAAACACACAGCAGAAACCTCCGGAATTCCTGAGATTGAAGAAGGCCGGAGTTCACGTCGCGCTGGCCAATTACATCTACAATTGCAGGATCTACAGCGTGCTATCGGTAACGTGCCTGCCTTTCCGACTGGTCGGATTTTTATCCTCCCCCCCCTCTCTCCATCTTATCGCCTGCATTGCCAGTCGTTGAGCGAGCCCGATGCCGAGTACGCGCAGAAGTATCTGCTGCCCCTCTCGCTCGACCCGACGCTGCCCGCCCGCACCGTGCGACACCGCGCCGCGCTGGCCAAGAAGAGCAGGCCCGCAGCCCCCGACGTCTCCGTCGCGGTCGTCACCGCCAAACAGCAGCAGTTAGAGTCGTCCTTTTCCGTCAAGGCTACCTCCTCCTCCTCCTCATCATCTTCATCATCATCATCATCTTCATTACCTTCAACATCATCCTCTTCTTCCTCTTCCTCTTCCTCTACCTCCGTGCCCTTGAGCATAACGGCTGCTGCAGCCGCCGCCGCCGCGGCCATTGCAGCAGCATCGGCCAGCAAGGCCGGCGCCTACCCGAGCCAGCGCAAGCCCCCCTCCGCCTTCTCCTCCTCCTCCTCCTCTTCTTCTTCTTCTTCATCTTCATCATCATCATCATCTTCGTCGTCGTCATCATCATCATCATCATCGACATCCTCACCGAGGAACGCGGCCGAGCCCTTCCTGGCATCATCCCCGTTGGGCATCGAGGGCATCGCGCCCCAGTCCTTCTCCGCGCCGGCCCCCAACTCGCGAGCCAATCCGCCCGGTAGCGGTTCGTTCTCATCCCGGCCGCGCCAAAAGCCGATCCAGTTCACTTCCATGAACCCCGTAAGCAGCGGGTACGTTTTCACCCTTGATAGGCCCCGGTTAAAATCGGTTAAAGGACCAATGCGGACGATTCCCCTTCCCCCTTCCGCCTTCCCCTTTCCCTTTCCAAGACCGTCGGGCTCTGTGCAGTACGGATACAAGTCGAAGCCGATTGGCGGCAATGTTATCCTTCAGCAGGCCTCTCAGCCTAAGGCGAGCGCGAAGGAGGCGCGCTTTACGCATGTGGTCATCCACCACCCGAACGGCAAGCCACCCCCACCCCCTCCCACTAAGAGGTATGTCGCTATTTTCCCTTTCGTCCTCCCCCCCATATTGAAGGGATCTGCGATTGTCTTTGCTCGCTCGCCTCATATTTCGCACCACAATTAATGTTGACCAACAACAGGCCGACGAGAATCGTCTTCCAGGAGCCGTCGACGCAAGAGTCGATGCAGCAACAGCTTGTCTATCCGCCGATAAGGAAGAAAGACCAATCATGAAAAGGAGAAAAAGCAAAACGAAACAAAAAACGACTTATTTATCTTAACGGTAGCTTCTTGTTTCTTGGTCGTGTAAGGGAGGAGCAAGCGTACGGATTTCATAAGCGCGATTGGGAAATAGCACTGCTAGACCCAACGTGATTTGACTGACCACCAATGGTATTTTTCGCGAGATATATATTTAATGTGGTGCGACAGTATTTTGGTTGGTTGTGAACCAAGAATCACGAAAAAGGTTATAAGAGTCACAGGTGAATCAAGAGACAGAGCAACGAGTAAGTATATGAACCTGCTCTCTTACTCAGTCCAACCAACAAACCCATACAACCATCCAACAAGCTTCTTCTCCAAGTCAATCGCGATGAAGTGGGTCATGCTTATGTGCTTCCTGATCGCGCTTGCGTCTGTTGTACAAGGCATGCTTCCCACCTTTAGTTTTCTATCTCGTAGTTTGCGATAACACTCAAAACTCACCCCATGGCAGGTGATTGTGGCGGTGGAGGCGGGGGTCGTCCCGATGGTGATGATTCGGGTGGTAAGGCTCGACCTTGCCTTTGCAACTGTATCTGCCCTGCGGTGTCGGTGAATTCCATCACCCTGGCTGCATCCGCTGCTGGCGGCGTGCCTCCGCTAAACGGTAATCTGGCGTCTACTCTTGCCGGTGATTCCAACGGCTCTGGGGATCACGACTGCAACTGTGTGTGTAGTTGCCCTGTATACGTTACTGTTTTGCAAAGTGCCCTGGCCGAAGCAGGTGACGACAATGGAGGTGTGGCGCAAGAAAAAAAATAAGCACCTTCACTCCTTTGTATTCACCTCCAAATATTTGATCTTCCTGGGTCTTTTTTTTTAAAAAAAGAAAAAAAAACAGACTACTTTTTGAAAAAGCTCAACTTAGGTCTTTCTTTATCGATCCAGCGCTTAAGCTGTACAGCAATGGCATTGTTATTTATCTCCTCCCTTACGCGTAGGGGTGCCTACCTATCACCCGTGCGGCGAGAGCATGGGGGAAAAGGACGGTCGGTCTGCCGTCTGGGGCGAGAATTGAGCCATGTAGTGTGGCTGGCCTCGCTGTTGGCCATTGTTGTGTTGTTGCTGCTGATGCTGCTGGTGAGGTTCTCTATCCAACGTTGGTGCTCGCTTATGTGACTGGTGCGTGTGCGCAGGCGACGTGTTGGCAGTGGGCGCCAGCAGGGTGCGCGTACGAACGACGACCTTGCGCTTGACCCGCCCTCTGTCCTCCACGAACACGATCTTCTTCTGCACAATGCTGCCCCCGTTCAGCTTCAGTTCGTCCACCTCGTGCGGGCTGTCCGGCATCCGCTTCCACGACCGCACCAGATGGGTGCCCGTAAAATCCCTCAGAGGCTTAGCGTCTTGCATATACACGGCAGCCGTCGCGAGGGAGGCACGCTGCCTCCTGCTATGGCCGCCGCGCGGGCCGTGTTCGACGTCCTCGGCGGGGTTCGGTTGTCGAGCGCACTTCTCCTGCGACGACTCGTTGTTGACGGCCTGCGACCGATCGTCGATGGCCGCCTGCGATCCAGGCCTGCGTTGGCACACGCTAGAGTGGCCGTGATTCTGTCCGTGCGCCTCCCCGTCCTCGTTGGCTGAGGCCCCAGCCGCCGAAGCGTCCACGGACTCTTCTGAGGGTTGTTCGCTTCGTGAGTCCGCAGCAATGCGGGCGGTGCTTTCTGGGCCCGAATTGTGCATTGACCGGGTGAGGTCGTGGGAAGGTGGCAACGGTGTCTGGCTATCCGGAGACAGTATCTCTTGGCTCGACCCCTGGCTTGACGGTACATACCCAACCGAGGAGAACACATTGTGATGATGCTGCTGCTGAGGTTCAGGCTCGGGCAGGCCCTTCTCCTTCTTGACTTCATGCTCCAGTTCCATGACATCATCATGGCTTTTCGCTCGCTTCTGCGGGGTATGCGGCTTCGTGTCGTCAGAAGCCTTTCGTTTCGTACCTCCGTTTGCGTGCTGTGACATGGTTGCTGTGGCCGATGTTGTCATCGTGGTAGCTGAAGATGAAGCGGAAGATAAAGGAGCTTTGAAAGACAGTCTCTCATAATAGCTCCACGTAAACTTGGTGCCTCTACGAAAGTCGTATCCATAGAGAACCTTGGAGAGCATGTTGTCCTGCCTGAAGTGGGTGTACACTCCATCTGTGGAGAGAGTCTCTGGTCTCAGACTAGCACACACGCACACAAATCTAGAGTACAGCCATACCATAAGTGAAGAGAAGAGAATAGCCCTTATTATAGTGTTGCTTGATCAGTTTCTTTTCCACTTCATTATCATGCTTTGAACCAGGTGGAGCTCCTATTGATCATACTGCGTTAACACAATTGATAATGCTGACGAGCAAGATTCCAGACGAACCAATTGCATTCTCATAGCACTTTTTGATTGTTTTGCAGTCCCTGCTCGCATAGTACCTTTCCTCGTCTTTGATTTCGGACAGGGTGCAGTAGGCATAGAGGAATGGCATGGACATGGATGTGTTACGCAGCGTCCGATAGGGCAGCCGCACATCCCGCACCAGCAAGCTGCCGGGCTCCAGCCCCACTATCTTCCACCGCAGCTCATAGGGCCGCACGGGCACTTCGACCCGCGAGTTACAATACACATTCAGCGCATGCGCCCACATTTGATGATGCCTTTGCCACTCGGCGGTAGGTGCGGGCGAGTCGAAAGGCAGGCTGCGGTTCTGAATATGGGTGTACATCTGTATATATGTGTTGAAGACGTCCAAATCGAACGTCGGGAGTGTCTTGCAGACTTTGCCAAGGGGAACCTCCGGAAATCGGACGCCCGTGAATCCCGAGCTGGGATGGAAAAAGGCTCGCGCCAGTTCGAAATAGTGGTGAAACGATTCGATGACTTGATAGGTTCCACTGTAACAGCAACAACAATTAGAAGAGGGTTGGAGTCAGGCGATTGAGCTGTGGAGGGTCAATATGAAAGATGATACGTGCCTGTCCCTTGCCTCCACATCGGTAGGAGAAGTGATGCACACGACCCCCTTGATGCCCCTGGCCACTGAAAATAAACACGCATTGGTTAGCCACTCTTGTAATAAGATATTATTCATTATCTATTATCATTGGAATTCTTTTTTGTGCTCAAACGAAAAACTCCAACAACAACCTTGCTCATCGTGATGCGGCAGATCCCCAAATAGTGGACGATCGAGAGTGAGCTTCATATCCACTGAGCCTGTGCAAAATCATTAACAATAATACAAAAAAATAAGAAAATAAGAAAATCAATTATGTGAGCAGATAAAGATTGTGCGAAATTAAGATAAAGTTCCAAACCTGGTGGTTTGAGACCCAATCTGTTGACGCTGCCTCGTAATTTATGATTGCCGTACAACTGGCGGTGCACGGTATATATCTGCAGGGATTTGAGACGATTTGAGACAGTCTATTAGCTGTGGTAAGTTTTTCACCAGTACCTTTGGATTGGAGTTGACGATGGTTTGTAGTTCCGGCAGCCAGTAGAGATTCCAATGGCCATGGCGCTTGGAGACAAAAGGTCTGTCATACGAAATGACGACACGAGGAGGTGAGTAGCCGTGTTTCACTCAATCACGGAATGATGGTCGGCGCCACCTTCTCTTCCGACTAGTGGCCGCCTTGGGCCGCTTGACACAGTCTGGATCCCTGAGCAGTGCCACCCGGTCATTTGCACTGAGTAGAAGTTTGAAGTCGCCGTCTTCATCGGCTATCTTGAACTCCTCTTCGCCGAACAGGCCGAGGTTGATGGTCTGCATTGAAGAGTGAGAACCTGACCTTCGAGTGACGCGAGGAGAGGAAGTACCTCGACTACTCGCTTCTCCAGTAGGCGGCACTGTGACTCAGTAAGCACGTGTTTTACCTGGAGGAAGCCGCATTCACGGAACTGTGCCACCTCGCTGGTGGACAGCATCTCCATTTGCATGAGCTGGCTAAAGCTTATTTCTTCCACGTTAGCCTCTTCAATCTCTTCCCTCGAGTAGTGCTGCGTGAGGGATTCAAACGGCACGTAGGGGAAAGACGTGGATGAAGGGGAAGAGGGGTTCATGTTCCCCTTTTGAGTTCTTTTGCTATCTTATGTTCAGATCCCACGCCGTTCTGTCAAAGAAAAAAAGAGAAATAATAGAAATGCTGCGCTTTACAAAAAAAGGCTTTGTTTGTCGCAACAAAGAGAGTCGGCTCGGCCGGGGCCTGACTCACAAAAACAACAAAAACAAGAACGTATCTTACAGTCTGAAGTTTCACTCCCCTCCACTCGCTCTCATTCCTCCACGCCCTGCCGCCTCTTTCGTTATAACCGGTTTTCCTTTTTTTTTCCACTTGTTTTTTTTTTGTACTTGTCGGTTGGTCAAAGGGACAGTGGAGGCCGGACTCCACTTCTTGGTCAATGAGGGCGAGATGTTGAGTTGCGAGAGCCACGACGCATTGGCGAACTGTATCGAGCGGCCAAAACGCTGCCGGCGCCCGTGAGCCCGAGAAAGTCCTCCGGGTTCATGGCGGCCGATTGCTTCGAGTCGGAGCAGTGACTCGTAGAATACGAACGAAGCCTTTGCGATCGCTTCCGCGGCGGCTGAGGCGGCGTCTGCGGTTGGCTGAGTCTATGGGACCCAAATGGATCATCGGCGGTCCTGGCAAAAGACGGCGCATTTGCGCTTGCCGCAGCGAACGAGTTGGAGCGCATACGGCTCATCCGCTTCTTCACGGGCAAGTGGCCCTGACCGCTATCGGACGAAACCGATGCCTCCATCGATGCGTCCTTGACGTCGAGCTGTCGCTTGAGGGCAGACCACTTCACTTCTACCAGGTTCTCCACGCTCTTCTCCTCGCTCAGTTCGTCGTAGTTGTCGACGTCGATGTGGGCGTCTTCATCCCCGCTGCCTTCTTCCCCTCCATCGTCGTCATCATCGCCGAAGCCGTCCGCGTCTTCCTCGTCCTCGTCCTCATCGGGATCGCCGACTTCATCGTCGTCCCTCTCTACATCGACCTTGTCTTCGTCGTAGTTCGCCCCGCTTTCCTGTTGGCCACTTCTCTTCTTCCTCACGCAACCGATACATGGGCACGTGAGGTGACAGATCGGGCAGCCACTGGTCCAGTACTTGTCCGGATTGGCCCTGTCCGCGCGCAGATGAGCTTCAGAAGAACGAAGGCGAAGGGGGGGGGAGAAAAAAAACAGACCTGAAGTCGTCGTAATCAATGCCAAAATGCCGCACGACACAGCCGCGGCAGTACTTGTGCGAAGCAACAAGCGGACAGCCCACCCAAAACTCCTTCTTGTTCTTGCACCTGTGGCAGCTTTCCGGCTTTCTTGCCCTGTGAGCGCTTCAGTTAGCGGATGCGTGCGAAGGAAGGAAGGAAGGAAGAGTAGGTACTTCGTCTTCGGTACGCTCTCAAGGTCCTTCTCCCGATTGCCGCCGCGGCCTCCCCTGCCGCCGCGAGCGCGCGCGCCTCGAGCGCCACGTCCTCGCGCGCCTCGGCCCCGCGGGCGCGGAGTGCTCGAATCGGCGACCTCGCGGTGCGTGTCCTTCTCTCGGTCGGAGGACGAGGAGTTGTTGGCGTTGGTGTCCACGTAGTCCTCCTCGTCGAACTTGATCTTCTTGGGCGACATGCCGTTCTCGCCGTCACGAGCCGCATTAAGGGGCGAGGTCGGCTGAGCCGCCTTGCGCTTGCGCAGTTCGCGTCCGCTGGACTCTTCATGAGCTATGGCGGCGGCAGACGAACGCTCGATGACGCTCTTCCTGCGCTTCCGCAGGGCTTGATCGCGTGCCGGCTGCTCGCGGGCCATGATGCCCGCGACCTCGAGCGTGGCGTCCATGCTGCGCCGTCGCTTGTTGATCATGTTGTTATGACCTGAGAGCGGCAGGACGAGTGCGCTGTCGTTTTCGTTAAACTCGAAGCCGACTGCCTCGCTAGCGGAGGTCACACCAGTGGTACTGCCAGCGGCAGCCACCTTAATGGTGCCGATGGCGGTTCCGTTGTGCGATGGCGAGGACGGCGAAGCCTGCTCCACCTTGACCATGGGTACCGGAGTGGAAGAGGCGTTGGGGGAACCAGCCGAGGGGGGCTGCCAGACCCTGTTGCCCAAGGCCAAGGCGAGCAAACCGTCCTACACAAAGTAGAGGAAAGAAGTGGAACATTTGGGGTGATCAGTACGAGCCATGAAGTTGACGAGTGAGAGATGTGGCAAATCGTTGCAGCATTGAGAAAATTGAGCCAACGAAATTAGGGGAAAGGGACAGATTTGCTGGCGGCCCATTGATTGTGAAAATCGAGTCAGCGGTCCAACAGATGAGGGAACGATGGAGTACGCATTCAGCAGCCACGGTATCCAGTGCGGTAGCGAGTGATATATCTTTCTATATTACACGCTCGTGCACCGTGGGCAGCGAGTTATAGAAATGAATGTCTCGTGCGCGTGCGAGAACACACAGTGCTGTCTTTCTTTGGAAGGGATGACCTTATTTGCACTTCTCCTTGTATGCGCAACATGCTTCGCCGGTGGCCCCGAAGTGAGGCCCATTTTTGTGACAATATTGCACCGCGGAACAAAGAATGCAGCCAGACGAGTTCATTTCGTGCCTCATGAGCAGGCCTTCTTGCTTGCGTATTGGGAACAGTCAATACGGCTGCCAATATATAACTGCGGCCAAAGCAATACAGAGCTCCGGACCGGAAGTCATAAAACTCGCGTTGCGCAGTGTAATTTCAAAAATTTCCTGTGCAAATAATTGCACGTTCCTTACGTTTTTTAATGGTGGGTCTCGTGTTACCTCGAGCGTCGAGGAGGACGCGCTGGCCGAGGGGGCTGCTGCCTTGGTGGTGGCCTTCCACCAGTGTAAGTGTTGCAGTTGAGGGCGTACAAGGTCGTAGAGCGAGGGGTTGTCCTCTCCCAGGGGGCGCCCCAGGGTGAGCGGCTGTTGCAATACCCACAGCCGCAGGGAGGTGATGACCTCTGAGAGGACACGCTGGCAGGCCCTCGTAGAGTCGGTGCCGTCGGGCGTGGGTTGGTTGAGGGGCTGTTGGAGCTCTATACCGTCAGGTAGCAGAGACAGAAACCGGAGCATGATTGACTCGCGGCCGCTGCTGCTGGTGATGTCGAAAGGCATTCCATTAAGAGGAGCAGTATTGGTGCCGCTTTCGCTTTTGGTAGTGGTGAGAGTAGGGGTGGGTGTCGAGGTTCCGTTGCTGTTGGTAGCCGGCTGACCTTCGTCGGCAGTTTCCGCGGCGCGGGACGTCTTGGGAACACCGTTTGAAGATGATGGAGAGGACGAAGATGGAGAGGAAGGGGATGAAGAAGTAGACGGTGGTGAGGGAGGCGTGGACGACAACGTTGGCGAGTCGGAAGACTGTTGCTGTTGCTTCTGGGTTGTGTCACTAATCGACGTGTTTACCGTCGCAGATGAAGACGGTGGCTTCGGTTCAGCTGCAGAAGATGAGACGGTGTTGTCGCCACAAGGAGAACGAGCGGCATCCGTAGCAACTGCCGAACGATTTGCGTCTCGACCTACCTTAAGAGACGAGAAGAAGGCCTCGATGTGCGCCGGCGAAGGGGGCTCCACGGTAGCTTCGCCTGTGGACATCTTGAGACGTAAAGCACGATTTACGCGGTGAGGCTTGGAAGGGTTTCCTCTGTTGCTGCGCAAGCTTGTCGTAAAGACAATAAACTTGTTTACTCAATTTGAATCGTTGATCGACGCGGCGGTTGATCCGGCGGCGTGTCCGTTGAAGTCAAAACGGAAGAGAGTACGCAAGGTACGCGTTTAAGCGAACGGAGACTCTAAGTCGACCAGTAGGTGCCACTAGATTAGTCAGTAGAAACCTTCTGCGGCCTCTTCTTTGCTTGTTGGCGCGGCACTTCGGTTGCGCTTGGTGGGCTGCCGCGAAGAAAACACCAAAATACAAAAAAATAAAGAACGAAGCGAAAACGAACGCGAATTTTGGGCGACAAGTAGCCTTGGGTGGGTTTCCTTTCGCTGCTTCTGGTCCCCGCTAAGCCTATCATGGGAGAGGGCTTTAGGAAATTTCTGACCTACAACAAATGCGAGACGAGTGTCGCCAGCTACGCTTTGTACCGGTGAACTTTCTTCGGTTCTCTCCGTTTCCTCGCTGGCGAGCCAAGAGACGAGGCAGCAGACAGTTGTCCCGGTGCCTTCACCGGTGAAAGGGCCTCTCCTGACGAGGTGTTCCCTTTACTTTACCGGACCGGAGCCACGCCTTGTGATAGAGTACCCGGATGAGTAAGGCTAGGCCGGTAGCGCGGAAGCAGTTCATTCCGCTTGTTTCGCTTATCAGACAAGTTCGAGAAAAGTTGCAGAAAAAGCTCCTGAAAACATTAACAGTTATTCTTCCGGAAAATAGCAGCCAAATAACATGTCGAAGCGGAGCGCTGCCGATGGAGAGGACTACTACGCTATTCTTGGCTTGGAAATGGGAGCCAGTGCGGCTGCCATTTCCAAGGCTTATAAGAAGTTAGCTTTGAAACTTCATCCAGACAGAAATCCGAATGATCCGCTTGCTGGCCAACGCTTTCACGCGCTCCAACAAGCTTATGAAGTGCTCAGTGATTCCGAGGCGCGGTCGGCCTTCGATACCTTAATTCAAGCACGTCTTAACCGCAAGCGCAAGCTCGACTCCATGGACGCCCAACGACGCAATCTCAAGCAAACACTGGAGGAACGCGAAAATGCCTTTAAGCGCCAGAAAGCTGACGAGCTTGAGGCCCAACGACGACTTGCCGCTCGTATGGCTCGCCTGAAGGAAGAGGCCGCTCGGAAGATTCAGCAGGAGAAGGAAAGGCGTCAGGCCGCCGTGGCGGCCTCATCCCGCGCCGCTTCCCCTTCCGGAGATGAGGTGACAGTAAAGATAAAGTGGGGTCGGAAGCAAGGATGGGACGACGAGGCCGGAGTACGAGAAGCACTAAAACGCTCGGGTTGTCCGGACCCTTTGTTGGTGGTTGTGCGGCGACGAGGCGGCGGTGCTCTAGCAACATTTGCCTCGCATAGTGATGCCGAGGCCGCTCTTGCGCACCTTCCCGCGCCGCTTACTGGCCACATTCGAAGTGGGCTGAATTCTTCGGCTCCCTCTTCTACCTCTGTCCCCGCTGCCGCCACGGCAGCCCCTTCTGCTTCCACCACAGCCTCTTCGACAACGGCTCCACCTTCTGCCAGCACAGACATCAGCCACTCTGACTTTGAGAGTCAGGTCCTCGCCCGCATGGCGATGGCTGCTGCAGCTATGCGGCAGTCTCAGCCTTCAACATGAATCGAAGGTCACCAACAATGATGTAAATAGCGTGGTTTGTTCACCACCAAACACTATAAGCTACAATAGGTTTCAGTCAACTGGTAGCACTTCTCGCTAAACGCGCCATATGTTCAATATGTAAACATTTTCAACATTTTTCTGGTGTGGCATTAATACTGTATTTGTTCGTTACATGCGCCATTCGCTTAGAAGTGAACCTATTACAAAGCATCACGCGGGCATTCCCACGCTCTCCTTCATAGTAGATCCATGCACCGAATGGGCGTCCGAGGCAAAAGCGGAAGACGAGGCTAGTGGGCCTTTGCTCTCCGCCGATCCTCTGGACTTTGAGGCTTAACTCCTCGTAATAGAGGCAGACACTTCTTCCAAGAAAAAGAAATAAAAAGGCAGGAAATCATTATGGCTTCTACGAGATGTACTTCCGCTGGCGGAGCGTTAATGTGTTTCTTCTATTGCTTTTGGGAGCATGTGTCCTGAGCTGGTACTTCTTTTATCTTGGCTCCTGGCTTGAGCGACGGTCTCTAGCGGAATCAGATTGTGTCCCACAGCCAGAGTTTGATTCGATTATAGAGCTAGCCACCAAAGAGAAATGTGACGAATAGTACGTACCTCTCTTTTCGCTATGGCCATGATTGTGTGAGGTCAAGCAAGAAAATATTGGAGTTATTATAATGTCGTTCTCTCTGCAGCGTACAAGCGGAACGACTACTTGCATCGCGAGAGCACATGGAAATCTCCAATAAGTGTCAAGAGCACGAGAAGCAAGTGGAGGATCTCCAACGTGAGCTAGAGCAGCTCAAGCAGAGGATTCTTCGGTTAAACGCTTCAGCAACCTCTGCGTCCATCGCCACTGTAACTGTATCCGACGTTAACGTTGCTTTATCGCCTCACGTCAAGAGCAACGATGAAGTGGTCGTTGTGTTGTGGGACAATACTTGGGGGAATCCTTTCTATTGGGGCTCAGGCGATGTACGCCTGTCGTTCTCATGGACCACCATTTTCCTCCTTACATACTCAGCTTCTATTAAACACACAGATTATTCGGACACCCAATTACGCCGGTTTTGAGATCAGGAAGCCCCAATGTCCAACGAAATGCACCTTCACGAAGGACAAGTCCAAGGTTTTTCCCTCCAGGTTGGACGATGTCGTTATTGATCGGCTGACAGCCATGTTCTCGCGGTTTCAGGTGACCATTGCGGACGCGCTCCTATTCGACGGCTGCTGGTACGGACCTTCCCTCGAGTGGAAGGAAAGGTAAGCCCATCTTGCCATATGGCTTGGGCCATATCATAAGCTTCCAACATTTCTATCAACCAACCCAGACCACCGTACATGCCGGAGCGTAGAGAAGGCCAGCCGTGGATATGGTATGCATATGAGCAGCCCTTCTATTTCCCCATGCTTGCCCATCGCGAGTACATGCGACTGTTCGACTACGAGGTGCGCCTTCCTCTGACGGGTTGCAGGGTTATTTTTTGTATTACACGCGATGTGAATGCTGCCCCGTGGAGGCAAGAAAGACATTGTCCGGGGGGGGGGCGCTAATTTAGGTAGATTCATGCACTGAGAAATCATCGAACGCAGATGTCCTATAGTAGGAATTCGCTTGTGCAGATCACATTCATGTGCCCATGGGGCAGCAAAACCCCGGCAGACCTGCGCAAGCCGCCCCCGCCCAAGGCCAAAGACAAGCTCGTGGCCTTCATCGCCTCCAATTGCAAGGGGGGCGGCGCGGACGAGCGGACGGCCTACGTCGAAGAACTCATGCATCACATTCATGTCGACAGGTCTCTTCATTCCTCGAATTCTTGACATATCTCACATTCCTGTCGACAGCTTTGGACTGTGCTTGCACAATGCGAACCTGTCGGCTGGGGCGGGATGGAACACTGCATTTGGCAGCATGATGGACGTCAAGATGAACGCTATCGCCGGTACGGCCGTTGCTTGGTTGATTCCTATTGGTTTCTACAAATTGAGTCGACATTTCCTGCCTATTTTTGGCCTATAAGAGTACAAGTTTGTCTTGGCTTTTGAGAACAACGACCAAATCGACGACTATGTGACCGAGAAGCTGATCAACGGTCTCTACGCGGGCACCGTTCCCGTATATCGCGGCGCACCCAACGGTATCTTTGCCTTATATACATTCACATATATATTTATATGCATATATCACTCATCGTTTGTACGGGTGTTAGTTGATGACTGGATTCCTGATAAGAACGCTATCATTAATGTCCGCGATTTTGCTTCTCCGAAAGAGCTTGCTGATTTTCTTTTGAAGCTTAATGATGTACGGTTGTGTTGGCTTCATGCATGACTTTTTATTTTTATAGCCAACACATATATATTTTTGATATATATTTTAAAAACCTGCTTTTGCAGGACGACGAAGCGTACGCGCGATATTTCGAGTGGAAGAAGAATCCCTTTCCGCTGCAATTCCAGACTCTGATTGACAATTGCGTCTTTTTCGCGGAATGCCGGTTGTGTTCCGCATTGGCTCAAATCCGCGCAAATTCCACCGAAACTCCAATCATCTGTACATTTTAATCCCCCCCCGCCATCACTCCTTCCCGATTCTTCATTCTCATTGGAGACTTCCCTCCCATTGCGTTTCCCAGCAACGAACGTGGCTCAGGGCAGTGTCGACGCTTATTCCCTCGAATTCAATCGTGTCGACACACGAGTCAAGCTGACCGACGATTCGGTCGTCGTGCCGACCAGTCGATCGCTGGAGCTCGAAGACGACTACACGCTCATGGCCTGGATCAACGCCAACATGATCAACGACGGCCGCATCATCGACAAGGCGCGGGCCGGCTCCCTCGATGGCTACGAGTTCGACCTTCGCCGGGCTTCCGGCGGCCGAGGCGTGCTCAGGTACGGTGGACATAAAAAATATAATGATAATGATAATAATGATAATAATGATAATAATGATAATAATGATAATAATAATATTGAATTATTAATAATTAATGAGATATATTTGATATTGTTATCCTAGGTTGTGCGCTGGAGGCGGTTGCTTTACGGGGTCGAGGAGGCTGATGAGAGGAATTTGGTATCATGTGGCGGTTACGTTCAAGCTGCAGCCCAATGGGCTGCGATTTTATGTGAATGGTACGACTCGTCCAGTCCCTTCTCTTATCGGGCGTCCTTATAATGCATTAAATTGTCAGGGCGAATCGATAAAACGGCCACGCCAGAGGAGAAAACAAGAAACAACACTTACCCGGTTACAATCGGCCTTCCAGCGAAAGGCTACGGTATGTCCCATGCTGGAAGCATTTTTTTTTTTTTTTCAAACCATTTCAGACTATGTAACAAATCACTTTCATGCTCGCAGTTGGCTGGAGGCCAGTACATAAGGCGGGCGTGTTCGATGGCATAATCGATGACGTGGCAATCTTTAAGCGCGCGCTTACGCTTGAAGAGATAAGGGGATATCGATACCGCCGACTGACCGGCAAGGAAAAGGTATGAATCAACAGAAGAAGAAGAGAAGGGAAGAGAAGGGAACAGAAATTCTGCCAGAAGTTTTGATGATCTTCTTCTATGGCTTGCCTTGAGCAGGACTTGGTTGGCTATTGGGGGTTTAATGAGGGGTCGGGCGATAGGGCAACCGATGCGTCGCCGTATGGCAATCACGGGAAGATCAACGGAAGACCCAGATGGGTTCCCACAATCTCCAAGCCGCTGTTCGAGGAGACGTTCGTCGAGCAAATGTGAGGGGTGATATATCATACACATCCCAAACAAAAACATATGGTAGTATTTATTTATCCCCGCACTAAATGCGTAATTTCTTCTTTCTATTTTATTATTGATACAAAAGGGAAATTGACAGAACGGAACGGAAATGCACAGCACAGTCGATTTAACAGTCATTTCTTTCCTATAAAGGAAACGCGCCACCCGGAGTCTCCCTCAAGAAGACTACACTACAACAACAACCAAGTATAACGAGACAGGGTGGCCTCCGGAGGGGGCACCTGCTAACGACACCGTTGCGTTCCCTTGACTTTGGGGAAGGAGCAGGAAACCGAGGGGCAGGTGGCAGATGAGCGCCCCACCCCACGCCCACCGAAGCGATGGGCCGCCGAGTTCCAGGGCGAGCCGCTCTCGCGGGTCTTCGGTAGAGAACAGGGAGCGAAGCGGTACGGTCGATCTCTATGCCGTTCTAGCGGGAGGTTTAGAAGAGATGCAGAAGCGGGATCGCATCGATGCGGCTTTCTCCACGAACAAGGACAGGAACCCCGCCAAGCAGAAAGAGAAGGACAAGTCTCGAAAGGGAAAGGAGAAGGGTAGCACTGGTGCAAGAGGAAACGACGAAAGTGGGCAGGAGAGAAAGAGGCACCAGAGAAGGGCGTCGGAAGACATGAGAACCGAAGCGCTCCGTGTTAGGGACGATGTAAGGGATGAGAAAAAGGCGAAGAAGGGCGAGTCTCGCACTGGTGAGGCAGCTGACAAATCGAGTGGCGAGGTGGCTGTCAAAGTGTCCCGAGGGGATGAGCGCAAGAAACGGTCGGGGGTGAGTCCCAAGGAAGAGAACGACGACGCTGTGGCCAGTGAGAACAAGAGCAAGAGTGGTGCCCCTTCAGGCCTGGCTTCGCAGGGTCGACTTGTGGACATGAGGAGGCGCAGCTGGTCGAAGGGTGACCTTATCCTCTACTTCATGGATGGAGGCATCGCCGGTAAGGGGACGGCGGTGGTGGCGCGACCCACCAATCCCGCTGCCAGGCCCAGCCGGCACAGGAGAACCCGGAGCAGGGTAGAGTCGCAGCCCGTGGAGGATCACGTGAGCGTTGCCATGGCCATCCAACGAGGCACGCTTGAGAGCGCTACGAAGAAGAGGCACAAAAACGGAAGGCACAAGGACATGGAAAAGGCGAAGGACAAAGAACACACGGAATTGGATAAAAAATCGAAGAGCTCGAGAGATGACAAGGAGAGACGGAAGAAGCACAGACCGGATGAAGCGGCCGCGCATGAGGCACCGAATGATAACGAGGAGGATAAGGGAAGGGACAAGATCAACAACAGGAGGGAAAGCGTGGACGAACCCAAGGAAAAGGAGAAGGGGAGGAAGAAACGGTCGCCTACACTCAATAACAACATGTCCAACAATAACAAGGAACAGGAAGAGCTGCCCAGGCCTTCGAAGCCGCAGGTAACGCCGCTGCACCTGAAGGCCGGAGAGGACGACAGCTCAGGGGAAAGTGACCCCAAGACGCGAACCACTTTGCTGGACAAGGTCGCCTTCCTGCTCAGCCCCGGCCGTAAGGCAAGAGAAGAGGAGAGCGTAAAGCTTTCCGCCCGCGGGGAGTCCTGTTCAAGCAGCAGACGAGAGAGCGTTTCCAGCGTAGATGAGAGGAACCCCGAGTCGGCCCTCCTCAAGGACAGGAGAGCCGAAGCCTCGTCAGCAGCTGACCACCAGCGATCAAGAGCACCGAGCCAACAGGGGCAGGACTCGGAGCGTCGAAGGGCGGCCTCCGCTTCCGACGAGAGACTGCCCGAGGTTGCCCAGACCGCGCTTGGCGAGCTGGCCAGCGATCCCCAATCCAGCGCATCGACCCAAGCCGAGGCCCCCAAGCGTAAAGTGCTCGCCTTACGCAAGCGTTTCCAGACTGGTAGAACCTCCACTTCCCCCCCCCCTCCTCTCTTCCTCATCTCCCTCTCGCTACAAGTCTAAGGCCAGCTCCCTCTCCTCCTTCCTTACTCCACAACAAGGACCCTCCGCTGTAGCCGACGCGGGGCATAGGAAGAGCGACAGGAGGCAGAGGCCGACCAAAGCGGCCACCATCGTCGCCAAGCGTTGGGAACCCATGTACGACGCCAGTGCCCGCCTGAACTCGCGCAGCTCGAGCAGCCCCGACGTCGCCCACGGTGAAGGGAGCAACAGCTGGGACGACTTCTCGTCGTTCGGGGAGGACGACCCCGCCGCCGGCGGGTTGTGCTACGACGGAGAGGACTTCAACGTGAACATGGACGCGCTGGCCGGAGGCATGGTGGACATGGTGCACGGCATAGGGCTGGGCAATGTCGTCGGGCTGGGCACCCTGCTTGTGCGGGAGCACTCCTCGTCGTCCGTGCAGAGCGATTCCGACCCCACGGACCCTTCCCTCCCCAGACGCGTCCTTCGGTCCTCCTCTCTTAACTCGCGCCTCAGGTTTCGAAACCTCCCTCTCTGCTCTCTGCTCTCCTCCACAACCTTATCAAGAGGTTTTTCCATGGAACACAAAAGTGGTGAGAGTTCGTTTTTGCGGCGGACTTCTCCGGTGACTTTGGAAGAAGTGCTTCGAAACAAGTCGATGAATCGTATATTCCGATATTATGCGGAGAAGCAGTTGTGTTCGGAAAACATGGATTTCTACGAAGCCGTCCACAATTTCACGTACCGTTGAAGTCAATTGGGCAACTTTTTGCTGATTGCTCACAATGTCCCTTCTCTTATTTGCAGTGCGCTGTTTACAGATGATACAGCAGAGCAACAAGAGGCGCTTGAAACCATCAAACGAGCTGCTGCAAACATCTACAAGACTTTCCTGGCCCCTGTGCGTTGTCGACCTCTTTCACTTATTTCACTACTTGCATTTTTCGCGATAAGTAACAACCAATCGCAACAACACGAACACAGGATGCCGAGAAACAAGTGAACGTAGACATTGCGATGGTGCGCAGCGTCAAGGCCAAGCTGGAGCAGCCCACAGTGTATGCGAAATCTTCTCCATCCTCTTTCCATGAAAATTCCTAGATTTAAGTGGTGAATGTAATTGACAACAGGGACATGTTTCTGGAGCTGCAGCAGGAAATTGAGAACTTAGTAAATACATCGGTAATGCCCGGATTTTCCCAGTCATCTGAGTTTAGAACCACCGCCGGTAATGTGGTTGTCTACTTCAGCGAATTTCTTCAAGATAAATGGAAACTCATTGTTGAACATTGTGTCGATCGAACAGAGTACGAGGAAGTGAAGCAGGCGTTGGCGATTGAACACGAGAAGCTGCGCATGTTGCTCGAAAAGCTGAGCGAGCAACGAAACCGCATCGAACTGCTTGAACGCAAGCGGGCCATGCTGCACCAGTACTACCACAATTTTGAAGCCTCCGCAGCGCAACTCAGTAGGTACGATGCGGCACACGCGCGCACACGCACACACATGTTTGCCAACGGCTCATGGACTCTGTTCGTTCGTTGCGTGGCACAGACAAAGGAAAGTGCACGAGCGGCAGATGCTCGCGATGAGCGCTTTGCCTCCGTTGTCAAGCGAAAGCGGCGCGCAAACATTCATGGAGGCCGCCGTCGCGGCGAAGAAGGCAGAAGACCCGGCGAAGACCGTCGACGGCAGCCACCAAGCGACGAACTCTGGTGGCTGGACACCCCAAAGCTCCAGCGAAGGCGGCGTCAGCGCCACCAACAGCGGCGGACAAGTGAGCAAGGCTGCCACAGGGTTTCGCAGGTGGGGGCTTCGCTCAGACGCCAAACCAGAAGGCCCGAACGAATACATCATATTTATTGAAAGTACAATAATTGACCACCTTTCCGGTTACCACCATTTCTCAGAACTTTCACTTACCTGGTTGCTTTCAGTTATCGAGGCAAAGGATCTCGTTGCGCGGGACAAGCGAGGTACTTATCAGCGATTGTTCATACATAATTCAGTTTTTTCCCAAGTATACTGACTTCTTGCCATGTGCGCAGGTTTCAGCAATCCGTATGTAGTGGTAAAATATGGCAAGCAAAAATACACTACACGCACGGTTTTCAAGAACATCAACCCGCGTTGGCGCGAACACGTGTACTTGTACGTGTGCCCTTTGGTTGATCAGCAGAAATATTATACTACTTCTCAACATTCATTCCACTCATTCCATGCATACATTCATTCCTTCACCTGCATGTAATTCAGTTACGTGAAACCAGATGAGCCGCGCAAGCTTTGGATCACCGTTTGGGACTACAACGTTATCGGTTCCGGCGAATTTTTGGTACCGAGCATTCTTCCTCAATATGATCATATTTCTCACCTACTGATTGATACTTCCATCCAATCCAATCCAATCAATAATCATGAATGAAGGGCTGCTTGAGTTTCGCATCACCGCGGCTGTTTATCAACAGCAGCGACCGATGGTGGACTCTGGAGGCGCGCAAGGAGGGTGAATCGGTGAGCGGCAAGATACGCCTCCAGATGCACTACCGCAAGGTTCGTCCCATTTTTCCACTACGAATCGGGTCGCATTCTGATTGACGGATGCGTTACAATGCAGCAAATGGATCGGGATGAGGAATTGAATTTTGAGCTGCAGCGGGTGCGCAACGCGATCCGGGAGGAGGCGGCCATACTGCAGAAGAACGCACCCGGGCTCTGGGTGGGGCGATCCCCCGAGACAAAGGAGGCGGGGCGCGACGGCCTCAGCGGGAACAGGGACCAGGCGGAGAAGCTCATGCGTCTTCTTAACGAACGCAAGCAAAAGCTGGAGAAGGAGGTGACCGACCGAGAACGGGAGAGGAGTAACTCCTCCAGCCAGCCCCCCTCGGCTGCCGCCAAAGCTGAGAATAGTGGGGCAGCCAAGATACGTACCGGCTCTGTATCTTAATCAGAGGGCGAGAGGGGGAAGGAGAGAGAAACGAACAATGAATGCGAGAAACTTGTAGTAGTACTGGTCTTCAAGAAGTGTGGAGGTATTTGTTCAAATCAAACGCGAGGTTGGCGGCAAGGTTGTGGATGAACTCGTGGCTCATGTTGCACTTGAGCCGAACTGAATCGAGGTTCTCCTCCGCCGAGACTCGAATGAAGAAGCCCAGCGAAACGAGCGTGCTCACCTGATGATAGATGTTGTGGTTGCCAGTGTCTATGCCTTCCATCCTATCGGCGATGGAGGAGAAGATGGCCAACATGCGATCTAGCGAGAAGTCGCGTGGGCCCAATAGTCGCAGATTGGGGTCCTCCTGTTGTGGTGTAGGTCTAGCAAGTCAGTCCCAGCTAGATGTAGATGAGGAAGCCTCTCCACTAATGACGTCCATATAAAACTTGCCTTGAGCTGTGTGAACTTGCGGCCGCCCCCTTTCTTCGCTTTTCCGACTGTGCGAGTGGAGAAGTAGTCCACGTCGAACCGTGGGTCGTTGTACGAGGCCAGGTAACCAGCAAGGACCAGATACTTGGCATAGCCCGCCAGTTCAAAGTCAAGTCGTTCATCTGCATACCGCCGCACAGCCCCAAAAAAATAAGCCACAAGCGGCCAGTTTCTCGTTTCTGTTGTAAACGGTCCCGTACCTTCATCGTCAGAGGGCAGGCCCACGAAGAGTCTTTGCCACACCTTGCTAAGGTGAGGCTTGAGGTTTTGTAGTACCCTTCCGTTCTCCTTCCCAAGCCCTTGTTGTTGTCAACGTTAGAGTTACATCCAGTCTAGGGTACTAGCGAAGGCGAGAAACCAGCCGTAAGTAGAGGGTCGTTGAACTTGTGAAGGAAGTGAAGCACAATTCGTCTCACTTCATTGAGGTCCGTGCACGCCTTGGCTACGTAATCCACCACAACCATGACGATTCCCTCTGTGTTCGCTGCTATCAGCTAGTGTTGAGGCTTGTCCAGTGAAGCATCTAACGCACCAAAAAGCTCTCTGTTCTCCTCGGGGCAGTCCCGAGAGCAGATGGCGATGAGCTCGCCTGGGATATAAAGCAAATCAGCATCGAGTAGCAGGTGGAAGAACCCGTTCTGGTTCAGAGCAAGAGGATTACTTCGTGTGTAGCGTGGAAAGAGGATAGGAATGGGATCACACAGTCCGCCTTTCATCAAGAACTTATCCCAAATGATGCTGCTGATAAGGATGACCCCTATGTTACACCTTGTCTGGAAGGAAAGTTAAGTATGAGCGAGAGATGTGCAGCTTGGCGAGACTGTACGTACAACTTCATCAAGCCGTAGTAGCAACTGTAAGAGACTCGGTGACTCCCTAAGCCTTTCTGCTTTATCCAGTATCTGCACATAAAAGTAGAAAACGCGCGACAGGCAGTAAGCAGGCCTGTCTCAAGAGTTAAGGCCAGCGGATCGCGCACGATGTATGTGGTCTCTGTCCGGTTCTGGCAAAGAGTGCGAAGAGCCGTTATGAACTTAGCGGGGGATGAGCAAGTCACTCCAGTAGCCGGTAGGTGTGGCTGTAGACGAGCGAGAATGTCTTCAAACAGCAAGTTATTGGAGACATGTTGGGCGCTGCAGTCCACCAAAGCGTGCGGCAGGCAAAGCCCATAAGCAATGGCTCTAATTACGGAGGTCTTCCCCGAGGCTGGTGGACCGCAAACAATGAGAGGTGCTATCCTGTCTTCCCTCTGCGGTGAAGCAAATGTAAATCAAATGGCTGGAGGCCAGCAGCGAATGCGTACTCACCTGCCCCAGTAAACGGATTATAGCACGAATTTGTTGGCTTCTACCAACAAACGCACGAGCCAGCTTCCCCTCTACGACATTGACAAGTTCGGCATAATCTTCCTCCATCATAACCCGATTGTTTGGCGCCTTTTTTCGTTTCGCGCCTTTTCTTCCCGAATCGTAACCATTGTTTCCCGATAGAACAACATCACGCTGCCTTTGCAAAGAACGCCTAAACAACGACCAGTCATGATAAAGGGCCGGAATAGGTGCGAGCCTATTAACAACCACCAAAGGAGGGGTACGCTAACTTGTACCTACTCCCAAGAATTGTGACGAACTTCCGATAGGTACATAGGGAGTACCTATCTGCACTATTCCTTAAAAAGGCCTGTCCTGATGGCGTAATATCTATCCTTTGCCACCTAAAAGTAACGGTGGTCCACTCCGGGTTATCCAGTCGACGTTACCTGGGTTCCCGACTGGGACATAAAACGAGCTAGCTCGGCTAACCGGATCACTTCCCAGTACCTTAACACAACCATACACTACCCGATGACACCTGCGGCTAAAGTTGTCATTGCCGTCCTCTTGGCTCTATTTGCCGTCTCGGCTGAATCAGACACCAATGTCCACTTCAACTTCGCAGGCATGATACCTTCCCAACCTCCCGCGGTGGATTGCCCACGCCCTACTACCTGTCCTTCTGTGAGCCCTACCGTCTGTCCAGCTGTTTCAAGTCTTCTGAGCTGTTCTGATCTAGAGGAGGAGGTAGAGGACTACTTCAGTATGGACACAAGCGTTCAACCAGAAGACATTGAAGCGGAGTACTTCGGCCTTTTCAAACCTGACGAAGACGGGAACCTACCTGCCCACCACAAGAGGGGAGCGATAGCCAGCTGCATGGCTCCTATCAGCTACTACGGGGGCCCAATCATGGCTGGAGACAACGTTGCCTACGTGATCTACTACGGTAGCTTGTCTTCCTACCATCCTGACGGGTCATCCGCGGCCAACGTCCGTACCAAGAACCTCATCTCGAGCTATCTTTCTGGCGTCTCCAACACAGCCTGGCTCAATATTTCCACGGAGTACTATTCCAGGTCGGATAGCAATCAATAGCCCTTCCACGTCAGGAAATTCCTGATATCCTGATCGGGTTTCCCATTTATAGGATGGCAGTTCGTGTGGGACGGGTTTGGGAATGGCAGACCCGATACGTGCCCAGCACTCTCAAGTTTGGTGGTACCTTGAAGTGGACAAAGGCATAGACTCTATGAGAACCCAAAAGGACTCACCCATTAGATCAACAGGTTCTTTCTCTGTGGACAGTCCCTACAAGTACGCCACGTACAACTCCACCTACCGCAAGTGGTTCATCAACGCGACCGCAGTCGTTCTTGCACTGCAGGACGCCATTGGAGGTGTCTCCCAAATCAGTCACGACGCCATGTACTTCTTCATACCCTCCAGCGATGTCTGTACGGTTTTTACTATGATCCCCTAAAGCCCAAAGCGAAGGGCCTAGTCGTTTTAATCATTCACTTTACCCTCTGCAGATACTGAGGGCGCCTGTGGGTACGGCGTTCCCAACTTCCAAGGGGCCTTCTGCGCCTACCACTCGTTCCGGGTTCGTTTTCTACAAGCTTCTTCGTGTCTTCCTGTTAACCGGCCCTATTGTTCGGTCAGGTCATTAACTCGTCGGTGGCTCTCAAATATGCCTACATCACCAATCCAGCCGACTCAACCAGCGACTTGTGCACTATGTATTGCTCCCATGAGGCCTACTTCGGGCTCGGTGCGCGGGTATATCCCAACGAGAGGTTGGTGACCCAATTAGCAATCTTTTATCCCTTACGGTGTGGCCGGCTTACCTCTTGGTTGGGACCCCAGATCTGCCGACACCATCCTCTCCATGGTTGCGCACGAGCTGACCGAGATGCTGACCGACCCCGTGTGGGCTCCTGCCTCTCGTCCAGCCTGGCTTGACCAGTGGGGATGCGAGAATGCCGACATGTGCTCCTGGTGAGTCGATCTCATAGCCCTCATCACCTCACTTTGTTGGGTTTATTGACCGACCGGACTGTGATCTCTAAGGACCTATGGGCCAACCTCCACATCTGCGAACGGAGGGAGGTACAACGTCGCCTTCGGAGGGAAGCAGTGGCTCATCCAACAGAACTGGGTCATGAGCAAGAACGACTGCGGGATGTCGCTGTGAACACATCGCACTCCCCAGTCGTGTATTATCTTCAGTTCACTTGTATATTTGGATTTGATGTCTTTCCCCTATTTATGACCCTGTATGTAAACGCTGTACATGATGTATGTAAAGGATATGTCCTTCCCTTCTGTGTTTTAATAATAAACGATGGTTGACTACGACAAGCTTACCCTGCCCTATTGCGATAAACCGGGAACGAGAGGCACGTAGCGCACCCCGAGCACCCGCTGCTGCGTGATGGACCCGTCAGCTTGCTTGTCCACCTGCAGCAACTCCTGATCGTCCTTCCCCACTGGTATAATGAGTCGTCCACCGGGCTGTCAGGAGGCATGGAAATGATATGATGTTAATGTCGTGCGAGGCACGCGAATTGCGATGATGATGTGAGAAAGAAGCACCCGCAGCTGATCCACGAGGGTCTGCGGAAGCGTAGCGGCCGCGGCACCCACATGAATAGCATCGAAGGGTGCCTCTTCTTTCGCGCCCGCCCAGCCATCGCCAAGCCTGATCTGGACGATCCCGTTCTCCAGAAGTTGCGGATTGTCCTTTCGTACATTGTTTATGCCCCACTCAACCAAAGTAGGGATTCTAGGTGGAGGTGAAGAAAGATAAGCAGATTGGCTTGGCTTTTGTACTGAGGGGTGTTCACCTGTCAATGCCGATGACTTTGCCTTTTTCACCCACCATGTGCGCAAAGCATGCACAAAGGTAGCCACTGCCCGAACCCACATCCAACACCTTGGCACTACATGCAGAGGTGAGTGTCGATAGTGCTACAATTGGTACGCTTAGCCTACCCTGGTATGGCGTGGTGCTGAAGGAGTTCGAGACATAAAGCGTGCATGTGAGGCGCTGAAATCGTTTGAGCTGCGACAAGAATGAGTTATACCGCTAACGGTGGCATTGCGTGGGGACGCACAAGCGCCAATACTGTGGGGACGATCGAAGTAGGCCTGGTCCGGGTCGGCAGAGTACTGTCCGCGGTCAACTGCACGCATGGCTGCCTCCACCACCTTCGACTTGACAATCCCGTAGGCTGGGGCCAGTTAGCTGACCACAAAGGAAGCGTGGGGGGGGGACTCAACATACATCGCAGAGAGTAAACGAGTTCGTCGTTGGATCTACATTCGGCCTTCCAGGAGTGCTCCATTGACTGAGTATTGCGAGTGTAGCGAAAGAGTGTTGCTGCTCTTCTTCTCATGCAGTGCTTTTTTCTGCATTTTATTTAAATTCTTCTCTCTTTTTACATTTGGGGGGAAACCACGCGTGCTATTTACTTGCACTTGGCCATCGGCACGACGTAGTAAGATGGAAACCAACCAGACTTGCCTGATCTGTCCAGAGTGCCGAAGTAAAGGCCCTCTTCTTCGTTGACGGCGCTCACTCGAATGACGTCGTTGAGCTTGAGCTTTAGCCTCTTGCGCTTAAGGTTGCCCCTGACACCAGCCTTCTCGGGCGGGAGCGGGAGCTTCTCTTTGAACTCCTCTATAGCACGAACAAGAAGAACACCTTCGCGCCTTAGCGTTTCCTTGCCTTCACGCACTTTGTGAGCATTAATGGCAGCAGCAGGCTCTTCCTTAACCGAGCGTCGTGCGAGCGGAGCTGGTCCTTCGGGACGCACGTTGAGCTCTTCCACGGCCACCACCTTCTCCGCCTTTCTTCTTTCCTTCTCTATCGCCCTTCGCCTATCTTCTTCGCGCCACTGCCGAAGTTGCTCCAGGCTCTCCGCTTCCTGTTTCTTGACGTTGTGGTAGAAGGAGTCCGTGTAAAGCAGCCTCGGAGAAAACGGAGCGAGCCTCTCCTGCTCTTGCTGTCTCCTTTGCAGTTCCGCTTTCCGTTCCGCTTCCTGCTTCGCAAGCTCACTCTGAAGCACCTCTTTTTGGTGTTGCAATTGGATAGCGATGTCCTCATCAGTCAAGTCTTCGCTTGATGTGGTGCTCGAGGATGTGGAATCACTCGGCCGGCCTCCAACAGGAGTGTGTCGTGGGCTGGTTGAAGCTAGAACGACCTCGTCATCACTACGAGCTATTCCTTTTGTGGGTAGACGAGGACGAGGAGGCACCTGCACCTTGGGGGAGAGGTAAGGCTTCTGGTGTGGACTATATTATTGAAAGGGGTCTACCTCCGGCTCGTGAGCTGTCAACTGTGGGTTGTGGCGACGAAGACAAAGATGTGGTGCGGAGCTTGTTGCGGCCCGCTTCTTGGGAAGGACTGGCCGCGGAGGAACCTCCACTGCTGTCTCGAGAGGGGTGGGGCTGTGTGGAGGAGCGGATTTACGCTGAGGCAAGATAGGTCGTGGGGGAACCAGAGCTTCCTCTTGTGGAGCTGACGCCCCGACATAGTCTCTAAGGTCGTTGGACGATTTGCTAGGTACCCTGTTCAGCGGCTGCATATGTGGAAGTACCAACAAAGGCTGTACAACTGGAACTACTCCCCAGAACTGATCTTGAGCGGCTTCTTCTTCAATCCTTGCTCTTCGCTCTTCGCTTTCGTTACTCCGGGTCGAAAAAGGCTGGTGGCTTGCCTCCTTGGTTACGGAACGCTGCTCGGCCACCGTACGGGGAGACAACTGGGGGACAGTAGTCGACCTTCTTGGCCTGGGGGGTATCGGCACTGACATCGCCTTGAGGCGGGGCCTGGGCGTTAGGAAAGGCCGTGCGCACGTTCCCCAGGCAAGACGAGGTCAAGCAACGTGCTCAAGTACGGCGCAACCATTTCAATAACGCAATTAATTATTGGCCAATAAGGCAGGTGACGAAAGGGCAAGG
>CDFF01071121.1:861-14217 GCA_000826265.1 Acanthamoeba culbertsoni
TGGTCGAATTGTGATATTTTCGGAGCCTGTGTGCCCAATGCAGTGCAGCGAGAACATCGGAGAAAGGCGAAATGTCACTGGGTGGTCACATGACGTAAAGAAACTCCGGCCTTCGAAGAAAAGACTCTCCTCTTCTGTGCTCTTAGTGCATTGCGAGCATCTCTTCCAAAAAATCTCAGGAGCAAAAGCAAACAATGGTCAGACTTAATATCGAGGAACTCAAGCAGCCACAGAAGCAGGGCTTCCTCGGCGGCATCTTCAGCCAAATTCCCGATCCTGTGCGGCGCGTTGCTAGTACATGGAGCAATGGCCTGTACACAGCCTCCATGTGGGCTCAGCAGGGCTTTGGCTATGTGAGCTCCATGGGATGGATTGTTGCCACTGCTGCCATTGTCATCTACCTTCCGCTTCTGCGAGCCGTGGACAGTGATCGCGAAACCATTCGAGCAATCAAGGTACTTCATAACGATTTCTATCGCACTAAGGTATTAGTGTACTGACTTATTGTGGTGTAGATGGAAATGGCACAGAAGACCGCCGGTATGGTACCCGGAGCCTCACCCAGAGGACCTGAACTTGGAGGCATCGACCTCTCTGGTCTTGATTTCAAGATTCAGCTGTAAATTCTGGTAGCGACAGGACGTTTGGGGGGGACAATCTTCTATCTCATAAAATTTAAGTCATTGAAGCGTCATCTTTCATTGGTTGAAGTTCGCTTGCAACACTTTTTACAGAAGGAAGTAGACAAAAAGGTAGAGAATCACGAGGAGAGCGCCAACGACCGTTGTGGCCGACGCGTCGAACACGTACTTGGGTGCGAACACCTTCCACACCATCAGGTGGCGCCGAACGAGGAAGACGAACAGCGTGGTGAGGAAGAGCTTCACCGCGAACGCCAGCATGAACAGCCACACCAGTCGCAGTGTACCGCGCCGCACATCCTCCCGCGAAAGCACGCCGTGGCTTTCGTACGGTTGCTCGTCGACGACTCGGCGAGAAGCTGACGGGGCGGCGCCAGTGCGTCGTCGTAGCGGGCGGGGAGACGGCCAGAAGAGGAGTAACGGGAGGAAGGGGACGAAGAGGAAGTAGCATCCGAACGTGTTGAGAATCATCAGCACGCCACCAGCGATCATGTCCATTTCCTCGAATCCTGCACGGTGGAAATCGGTAAGAGGGGAAGACTTGTCGTCGTGGCCGATTGGGTCGCTTGGGTACCTATGAAGGGTGCCTCGAACTGTAGCGAGGAGAAGTCGCAGAGGTGTCCCGACTTGTAGAAGAGAAGCACTGCGAAGAAGACCCACACTATCACCTCCGACACGCTTGGCTCGAACAGCCCTCTAGGCGCCCTCCCCTCGTCTCCGCCGCCGCTTCTACTGCTGTTCCCTCCCAGGTCTACCAACAGATCGTTCCCCTCATCCGCCGGCTCCTTTTCCTTCTCCGCCCCTATCTTGCGTGCTCGCAATTGGGAGTGCTGCTGCTGCTGCTGAAAGAGATGGTCCGGTGGGAGTGGTGACGGGCGGTTCTGTGGCTGACGCGCCAAGGCTTGGTCACAGCGGCGCCGCGCGGCCATGGCGGCATTCACGTCCAGAAACAGGAACGGCGCGGAGAGGAACGAAGCGAATGTCCAGCACGAATTCGGGCCGAACACGAGCATGACTGGCACGCACACGATCATGCCCAGCAACACGAACGTACCTTGTAACCACCGCACACTCTGTACAGACGCACCCGATTGGCTATTTGGGGACCCGAATTTCATGGGTGATGGAGATGGTCGACGCACCTGCTGAGCGAAGGACCGGCGTCGCCGATAGAGCAGGAAGGTGAGGATGAGAAGAGACAGAACGGATGCGGAATAGACGACGCGCGGGAAGACGATCTTCCAGATGTAGGGGAAGTGGTCGAGCAGGGCGAGCCGCTGGAAGGTCCAATAGATGGCCGAGCTCAGAAGTGAGGCCGCGTGGAGGGACAGGAGCAGAAGGCCCGGCCAGAAGCCCGACTCAACCCCCCCAGCGCGCTGCGGAGGGGACGACGGAGGGGCGGAGAAGAAGCGGCGCAGGGCAAAGACGAAGGTGAAAAGCACGAGCGAGAGGGGGAGCAGAGTGTCCCACGCGAATTGCGCGGAGAAGAAGAAGACGAGGCCCTGCCGCACCAGATGGCTGCCATCCTGAGCAGCCGGGCGCACTTGCGAGGCCTCCATTGGTTCCTTGAGTTAAGAAAAAGAAAGTATTCCGAGAATTAAATAAAATAAATAAATAAATAATATTTGTGCGCAAGACTGGGGCATGGAGAGAAGCGCACGATAATTGGCGGAGGAAAAGCATCCTCGAACTGACCGTCTCCGGTTACAGATTCGTGCCGTCCGACGATTGACGGGCAGAAGCGGAGGACGATGAGAAGCGCAACCAATCGCAGGGCGTGCTGATATTTGTCGACAAAATACAGGGCCCGTTTTCGCATTGAGGCTACCTGCGTTGCAGTGTTGCGATTTTTGCTGCCAATTTCGGTAGAAGGTCGGAGGGAGTCGAATACGGAAACGGCTAGATAGCACAGTAGAGCCGACGTGAGCAAGAAGGAGATGACTTGCTGCTCGGCTTCGATGAAGGAGTTGCTGAACAGACCAATCCCGTGAAGCCCGAACAGGGCGAGCGTGGCGAGTGAAAGCGCCGACGATCTTTCGATCGAAGATGGAGATAGTGCAAAAAAGGCAGTCTGCAAGTAGGATGCGGATGGGAAGGAAATGAACCCTCTGGAGGCCACCAATCCGAAGACACTTCCGATAGCCGCCAACCCAATGATCGCGGGCATATCGCGGAACGCAGGCGGAAACGCGCAGCCGCAGACCAATCCCACGATGGCGCCGGCGAAGGCCCACGCCAGATCCATCGGTGGGAGCGGCCGAGACGCGCCGTGAAGGACAACCGTGGCCAGGCCGGCGATGGAGGCCAAGAGCAGAGCGAGGCCCCAGGCCATCGAGTTCTCGTCAAAAGTGGCCCACAGTCGCCGGCAGACGTCCGCCACTTGCTTCTGGTAGCGGTGATGCTGCTTGAATGCGCGGTAGTGAAGCCTCACCGCCTCGACCATGCGTTCGGCGCTCGTGCTGCTGCTGCTGCTGCTGCTGCTCTCCTGTCCGCTGTGATTCCGGCCATGCGTCGTCGATACCGCGGACCGCAGCAGCGCATCGGCGCGCGTCAGGTGTCCACGAATACGGTCGATCTCGCGTGTGGGGAAGGACGGCGACACGCGAGAATAGGCCGAGAGATAAGCGTCGATCTGGTGCGAGTTTACGTCCATCGCCGCGTTCAGCCGCTCGAAGCCGGCGAGCCACTCCCGCAGCAAGGCCATGTCCTGCCGGGCCTCTCGCGGGCGGTACTGATGGCTGCCCGGGCCCCACATGCGCTCCAGGTACTCGAAGAAGATCCCGTCCTCGTCCAGCGCCTCGTCATCCTTGTCGACAGAGCCCGGTTTGGTCAGGAGCCTGTCGACATCGTCCTGTGCGAAGTTGTAGTACGCTGGTGGGGTGATGCCTGTGCACAGGCGCCGCCCTACCAAGTAAGTACCACGCCGCCTGCAAGCAAAGAACGAAATAGGAAGGGGGGGGGAGGACGATGAACAAACCAAGGAAAAGCTCGGGAATGATGCCGCCTAGATTGCCGAATGGGATGGGAAGGCCGATGAGCAGAGCGAGCGTGGGCACGATGTCGATCTGCGACACTTGCCTGAAGCGATCCTTCGTAAGCAGGATCTCCTCCTCCTCATCCTCCTCCTCCTCCTCTTTCTCTCCTTCCTTCTTCGCCCGGCCCTCGAGTGTGGCCTTGATCCGATCGTCCAGCTCACTGCCGGTAAAGACATCTCGTATCTCGTCTTCCAATCGGAGCGCGTCCCACCGATTAAAATAGGCGGACGGGCTGTAGGCGAACAAGGCGGCCGTCACCTCACTATCAAGCGTTCCCCCCCCAAAAAAAGGTGCTGCGGTCAGGAAGATGCCTCCTTTTGGTGATGGCCATCATGGAATGGCAGGCGAACCTCTCTGTATGGCCGCCGTGGTTGCCGTCAGCCGTCATTCCGTGATCGCCCATCACCAAAAGTAGCGTGTCTTCTTCCATGGCTTCAACAATCTGTGAGTCAAAATATATCGGAAGGGAAGAGAGGGAAAGGAGGCAACTGTGACGTAAGCCACTGAAGGACGCGTATGAACAATAGAACGGTAAGACGGTGGTCGCGCCTGTCGGAGGATATCGTTCATCTGCCGAAGCTTCTGCTTCATCTGCGGGTGGGAAGGCCCGAAGCGGTGCCCGGCGTGGTCCACCCCGAGAAAGTGGGCCACGATGACCTCCCACCCCTCTTCCCCTTCTATGTTTGTAGAGACTTGTCAAGGTCTGGGTCATGATGTGTAGAGGGAAGGGGGGGGGGAAGGTGTAGAGGTACGCAGACTGGGTTCGTTACGCATCTCAGGGAAGAGATGGGTCATGACGCCGTCATCCACGGTGTGGAGATCCTTAACGTTGAAGGAGGGATACGGGTGACACCGGGTGAAGTAGCGCTTGTGGGGCGGGAACAGCTTAGCCCAGGTGTCGTCTCCCATGAACACGACTCTGCGTCGGTTGTCCCTCATCTGGGCGATGAGGTTGTCTTCGCTGAGCTCGGAGGAGTCGAAGTTGTTCTTGGCCTCAAGGAACGTGGGGATACCACCAGTGTTAAGCGCCTTCAGGCGCTGCAAAGTGGTGGTGGGAGCATCAGCCACGAAGCGGAAGAGGAGGGTGTTGCTGGCGTTGTTGAGCAGGAGTTGGTTTATGATGGGCAAGTTATTGATGTAGTATTCGTCATCGTATCCTTGTGCCTCCTTCTCTTGGTGTTGCATCGCGTTTCGTTTGGATGGGTGGGTGTAGAGTGTAAAATCGAAGCGCAACGCATCAATTATGACAAAGAGAACGCGGTTGAACTGGCGCGGTACCCAGCAGGAACGCGAACGAGTTGAAACTGACAGTTCATCTTCGCGGATTTGCGAGAGGGCAGACTCTGGCGTCACGGAGAAGTTGCTGTGCGAAGGAGATCGGGAGCACTCGCTTCGAGTTTGTATTTCATATCGAGTGAGAAAGAAGCCGTTTAGGAAGAGGAATATTGCGAGTCCATGAAGGGCCACAAAGAACACGACAACCCAAGGAGAGGTGGACGACAGTGTCAGACATCCTGCCTTGACTGCCATGGCCTCTCCTTCCGGCAGTTGCTCTTGTGCTTTGTCATCTTGTGGGACGACCAGCAGGAAATACCCGGAAATCAAATTTTCTCTTCACTTTTCCAGTCATTTCCTCTTTTCTGGCTACGTCAACTTGGGGAGGTTATTGGTTGCTGCTTGGTCACTTCCCTTGGTGCCTAGCAGATAAAAATGGACGCTGGTTCGAAGGGAAAGGAAACCACCCACTGTGAAGTCTCGCCAACTGAGACCGGTTCCGCTTGGAGGCAGGAAGTTGACAAAGGCAAAAACGGAAAACTGGAAGCTGGAGAACAACCCGCTGCAGAAGTGAAAACAATAGAGAGCAAGGCGAAACAGTTACTGCGCTGGCTCAGGTCTCCTCAACGACTCTTTCGGAGGAAGCCCAAACCGGTACATGTTAACCTGCGGCGCGAGCCAAGAAACGTCTTCTCACTCTATCCCCTCTTTGTTAAGGTGGTCATTGCAATAAACGACAGACTGGCAAACAAGGCCAGAGGATATCCCAAGAATCACTTCACCACCTCGAAGGTGCGCCACTTGTCTTTGCTTTCCGGGTTCTCTTCTTGGCTCAATCCGCCTATTTCACTTTTGCAGTACACATGGTGGTCCTACGTACCCAAGACGATCTTCGAGCAGTTCCGTAAGGTGTCGAACTGCTACTTCCTTCTTGTGATCGTCATCCAGTTCATACCGGTACTTCTTACTTCAAGCGTCCTCCGGGGAGACCCGTCCTTCTTGACTCAACAACCTGCCTTTATTCTCGCTTTCGCGCTTCAGGGCATGTCTCCCTTCATCCCTATCGCCAGCGTCATTCCCTTGGCATTCGTCATCGCCATTTCAGCGCTACGCGAGCTTGTCGAGGATATCTTTCGCCACATAGAGGACCGCAAAAACAACCGGTGCGCCTCTCCACTCCTTTTCGATCAAAGCGCAGTAGTGTCTCTTGTTTGCTACATTGTAACACAACGTACGTCGTGAATCAGAATTCCCTATCGTATGCTGCGCGACCCAAAGGTAATTTTCCTCCCCTGTCCTTCGAATGGAAAGGAGGGGAATTCATTGTACTAAATAATACATAATAAATAAGCAATAATAAGTAATAAATGACAGAAGTATCAACGATTGAGTGTACATTCTATGTAGGAGGGCTGGAGGGAAGAGAGGTCACAGAATCTGACCGCCGGCGACATCGTCAGAGTGAACGATGGACAGCAGATCCCCGCCGACATGGTCCTGCTCTCATCGTCTCACCCAAAGGGGTCGTGCTACATCACGACGGCCAACCTCGACGGGTACATTTCGTTTGGAATCTCATTGGTCCCATGCACAAAATTGCATTTTCCCGTTTTTCCCCCCTTTTTTTGGTGATTAATTGAATGTCTACAGTGAGACAAATCTGAAGCTCCGGAGCGCATTAGACGTGACGGGCAAGCTCGGCGCGGATGAGGAGAAGCTCGCGTCGCTCCGGGGAAGGGTCGAAGCCGAAGCGCCCAACGAACACATCTACCACTTTGTCGGCCGCTACGCCATGGCGGACAGCGGCGAGGCAGATGAAGACGACCGCGCCGGCACAGGAGGCGGCGGCGGCGACAACGGCACGACAGAAGGGATGGAAGTGGAAGAGATGGAAGATATGGAAATGGAAATGGAGATGGAGATGGAGATGGAGATGGAGATGGAGATGGAGATGGAGATGGAGATGGAGATGGAGATGGAGATGGAGATGGGCGAACTCGATGACACTCCCAAGGAGGCGCGAAGAAGGGTCTTTCCTCTGGGCAACGACCAGCTGCTGCTCAAGGGATCACAGCTCCGCAACACCGATTGCGTGTACGGCCTTGTCGTCTACGCAGGCCGAGGTTCGCTTCCCCCCCCCCTTCCCCTTCCCCTACATGAAAATCGGACTAAACCACACAAAAACACCCACACACACCCACACACCCACACACACACCCATTTTTGTAGACACGAAATTGGCGCTCAATTTGCACAAGCCGCCCAGCAAGATGTCGACAGTTGACTACGCGCTCAACTTTTGGGTCCTTTTCCTGTTTAGCGTGCTCGCGACGCTCGTCCTTCTGCTGGCCATGGGAAGTGTCCTCTGGGATGTACGGACCATCATCATCAGTTACTTTACATTCTTATTTCTTATTATAATAATAATAAAATTATTAAATGACAACGTAATGCTTGACAGGCCAGCGAGAGGGAGTCAATGTGGTATGTCGACAATCCCTACAGCACGGGCGTCTATTTTATTCGCAACGTGGGCACGTATCTCATCCTGCTGTCCAACTTTGTGCCCATCTCGCTGTGGGTCACCATCGAGCTCATCAAAGTGGGCCAATCCCGATTCATGGGTACACTTCCCAACTAGCCACCCCCCTCCCACCATGCCGCTTGAATTTTCGTTGATTTTTGGCTGATTGGGCGCCGGTTTGGGTGGAAGCCTGGGACGACCTGATGAGGTCGGACGATGGGCAGCCCATGCGAGTCAAGACGAGCAACCTGAACGAAGACCTAGGGCGCATTCAACACATATTTACGGTACACAAAAATATACTACTCTACATATTTCGAATATACCATTTTTGTCCTTTATTTATTTTTTTTTACAAATAAAAATATACAGAGCAATTAAATTAAATGTTTGAATAGGACAAGACCGGCACGTTGACGGAAAACGTGATGGAGTTTGCCAAGTGTTCGATAGACGGCGTCAAGTACGTGGAAGCGCGGCAGGGCCCGCTACGTGACAGGCTGTTTCGGGAGTCGAAGACGGCCGAGGCCGACGACAGAAGCGACCAGGACGGGAGCCGCCTGGCCACTTCCGATTCGCGGGCCTCGACGGTCACCATTGGTTCGGACAGCAGCGGAATAAAGGACAACACGCTGAGGGACAGCGCTGAAAACTCGGAGAACAACGCCATAGGACCCATCGGACAAGCCATACAGGTGCGAAAATAACGTGAATTGGATGTTGCAGTGGAACTTACACTCGATATGTGTTGCATTGTAACCATGCAGAACCTGTCTTGTGACGAGATGGAAGACCACCCCGTCTACAAGTTCCTGCAGGTGCTCACGCTGTGTCACGCCGTCATCCCCGAGCGAGATAAAAAGACCGAAGGTGATTCGTCGACGGCTGGCGTAGCGAACCTTTGATTTCCTATCGGTTGCCTTCCCTTACTATTTTCATTCGGATTGGCCAGAGCTCGTGTATAGGACTCCGTCGCCCGACGAGAAGGCGTTGGTCGAAGCTGCGCAGAGGAACGGCTTCACGCTCGTTCAGCGAACCACGGACCATCTCACCATCGACGAATTCGGTATCATTCGTTTCTATTCTTTATTTGTTTTATTTTTTTTTCAATATTTTTTTTTTGGTTCAATATTTTTTTTTGGAGTGGTTTTGATTTTGTACCGATTTCCATGCCTTTTTCCTGGTTTGTGCGGTCACACAGGCGAGCAGGTGACCTATGATGTGTTGGCGACGCTCCATTTCGACGCGGCGCGGAAGCGCATGTCGGTGCTCGTGCGCAGCCCGCGTACCGGGCGGGTGTATCTGATGGTCAAGGGGGCCGACGACGCCGTCTACGAGCGCCTCGAGGACAACGACATCAACGCCAAGCGCAAGGTTTTGTCCCAGCAACGCCGATCTCCCTTTGTGTGTGTGTGTGTGTGTTTGACGTGTGTGATCTGTGTGTGAGTCCGCTCTTGCCTAACCCTTGTTGATGAAAGGACCCAACTTCGGACCACCTCAAGCGATTCGCCCGCACGGGGCTCCGCACGCTGGTGATCGCCTATCGGGAAGTCGACGAAGAGGAATACGAGGCCTGGAGACAGTCCTACGAAGAAGCTTACACGGCCATCGACAACCGAGAGGAGACGGTCCGCTCACATGCCTCTCTCATGCGATTCATTGGATGTCTTACCTTCACGCTCCGGTCTCCCCCCTGCGCAGTTGAATCGCACATACGAGGCGATGGAGAGAGAGCTCACGCTGCTGGGCTGTACGGCGATCGAGGACAAGCTGCAGGACCGTGTGCCGGAGACCATCGAGTTCCTCCTACAGGCGGGGATCAAGGTGTGGATCCTCACCGGCGACAAGCAGGAGACGGCCATCGAGATCGGCCATGCCACGAACCTGCTCAGGCGGAACATGAAGCTGATCAAGCTCAACGCCGACTCGAAGGAGACCTGCCGGGAGATGATCCAGCGAAGCCTGGTCGAGCACGGACTCAAGTCCCAGCAGGAGATCGAGCGAGATAACGTCCGAAGAGCCGAGGGTCGGCGCGTCCGATTCTCCTGGCTACGCAAGTGGATTCACCGACATTTCCACTGGTTTGTTTTGTCCCCCCTTTCTGCTTTCGCTTTCGTTCTTCTTCTTTGTGGTGGATGTTTCACCTCACAAAGAGGAGGTGCCCATCAATTCAAGGAGGAAGCCGAAGGCAGCCGAACCGGTATCGATGGTGATCGATGGCCACACGCTGGCCTTTGCGCTGGAGGAGGACGTCATAGACGACTTCATCCTCCTCAGCAAGATCTGCCACTCCGTCGTGTGCTGTCGCACGAGCCCTCTGCAGAAAGTACTTTCCGTCCCTCTGTTCCCACTTTTAAGTGGAAGGACTTCAAGGATCAACACATTATGGTTGCTTATTCCACCCCTACAACCAACCAACCAACCAACCAACCAACAGTCGCTCGTGGTTCGGGCGATCAAGAAGGGCGAGGGGCGGATATGTCTGGCCATTGGGGACGGAGCCAACGACGTCTCGATGATCCAGAAGGCGCACGTCGGGGTGGGCATCTTCGGCAAGGAGGGAAACCAGGCCGCCCGAGCCGCCGATTACGCCATCCACCAATTCAAGTGAGCCCCCCCCCCGCTTCGCTTTCTCGTTCGTTCGTTCTTTTACCGACGGAATACGGGGGGGGGGAACGCATAATCATAATAAGGCATTTGAAGCGTCTGCTTTGCGTTCACGGCCGTAAGAATTATATTCAAGCCACGGGCCTGGTGCAGTTCTTCTTCTACAAGAACATCTCCTATAATCTGCCCTTCGTCTACTATTCCTTCTTCAACGGCTTCTCAGCTCAGGTGTGCATACACCCCCCCCACATTTCTCCTTCATTGTACGTACGATGGTTCTTAAATTATCCCGGGCCAATCGGAATTCAAAAGACGATGTACGACTCGTGGGTGATCGGCAGCTTCAACGTGTTTTTCACTGCACTTCCGCCTCTGTGCTACGGCGTGTTCGAGAGAGACCTCCAGGACGAGACCATAGAGAAGCATCCGCAGCTCTACCGCAGACTCCAGCGCGGAAAGCTATTCACGCCCTTCACCTTCCTCAGCTGGCTCGCCGACGCCGTGTGGGAGTCGATGGGTAAGTCGACACAAAGTAGGCATCTAGAGAATGCGTGGTTACCCTGATTCCGGTGCTGCATGGAAACGCAGTGGTCTTTTTCGCGGTCTATTTCATGTTCCAGAATGACGTTCTGCTGAGCGATGGGTCAACTCTGGATCTGTGGGCCTTTGGCGTCTTCATTGGCACCTTCCTCACGATGTTCATCAACTTCCGCTTCTTCCTTTACACCAAGTATGCGGACGCTTCACCTCTTCACCATGGATAGCCAACTTACCTAAATTTCCTTTTTCCTTTTTCCTTGCCATCTTTTTCAAGCGAATGGAACTGGCTGACGCACGTCTGCAATTGGCTCACGATCGTGTTCTATTGGTTTTTCATGTCCGTGTATGCGACCTTCAATTTCACGCCCTATTTCACCAACTTGTTCCATGTGTTCTGTACGCACCATGTTTGCTTGCATCCTGAAGAGGCTCATTGTTTAAACAAGTCTCCTTCTCATTGTCTCGTGTGGTTGTGTTGACAGTCATGTCCGGGCGAGCAGCTTCATTTTGGTTTCTCTTTCTGGGCACAGGGGTTGTCTGTCTCATGCCGGACGTCGTTTGCAAATAGTGCGTTTCGAACGAATCACTTGTGCTGAGTTTATTCCTAACCCAATCACTTCCTCCCCGTGCAGTGTAAAACACACCTATTTTCCCGATGATTGGGTCATCATGCGAGAGGTGGAAAAGATCAAGAACAGACCACAGAACATTAATAAGTGGCGCAAGGTCTGGCACACCGTATCTCGAACAATGCCCTACACCGGGCCCGACCAAACAGACAGATCTATGGACTAGGACAATCCCATGAGCTCCATATTTATTGACAATATTAAGTGGTTTGTAAACACTCCAATCATGCTGAGAGGAATATTCGTTTCTTGGGCCTTGTTGAGCACCTGATGACAACGATTTCTTACGCTTTTTCATTGAACGGAGGGTTAATTTCTTGTTTCATTTTAATAAATACCTAGCCACCCAAGGCCTAATGTAAAAACTGGAAGTTGCTACACCGGGCTTACACTCTTTCGGGAGCTCTTCCGCGATTTCTTGCCTCTCTTCTTCACCTTCTTGCCCCATTTCTTCGGCAGCTTTATCATCTTTTTCTTTATCTTCTTCCGGGAGTGGGTACAGCACGACGCACAGGGCCACGTTACCAGCCAGGCTATGCAGCCCACCAAGCAGATAATAAGGGTGAAGGGCCACAAAATGATGATGCATATGAAGTAGATCAGGTCGTAGAGAGCCAGCCCACATATGCAGGCCCGCGTGCAGATGAAACACATGGCCGTCGGTGTTAGTAGTACTTGACGCCGGCGAGTGACGATTACGAAGTGTTTGTTGCTCCGCAAACCAACAAGCTTGGTCCCTGGGTTACGTAACCACACGCGTACCCTCTCCTTGGTTGGTGGCTCGTGGGCTTGTACTACGTGTGTGGTGCACCGGGTTAATATGTGTTAATGTTTAAATTTAATAGCTCACCAATAGGGCAGTTGGTTTAAGCAGCCGGTAAACTATTGTCTCATCTCGAGCTGCAGCGGCTCATACGTCCACCTCGCACAAGGATAGCGCGAGCTGCCATTTAAGCACTTCAATAAGTCCTTACTTCCACTGTTAGTTGGCGCAACCTGATGGTGACCACACCAGAAAGTACCGCCATCGCCCAGCTATTGGGCGGACCACATACAATTTGGACCAACGAAAAGCAACTTTTCATTTCTTTCTTTTATTCTCTGTTGCTTTATTGGGGTGGTTGAAAAACTTTAGCAGAAAGGAAGGGGAAGGTTTGTGGGTGCGTTAGTTCTTTGCATCCCAAACAGAAGGATGGAGTGCCCCATATGCCAGGTGTCTTTTCCACCTAACGAGATTACCGAACACGTGAATCGTTGTCTGGAAGGCGACAGCACTTCTGCTAGCACAACTACCACCACAACTCCGCACGATGGCATGGAAGTGAGCCAAACCCCTGCCCCCCAACCAACAAATCCTTTTCTTGAGCCCACGGCACCTCCCCTGCGGGGGTCGAGTACTTTGGCACCCTCAACCACCCCGCTTCAGTGGTGGGAAACAACAGAGGAAAAGGGCCCCTCACAACCCGCCCCAGCCCCTGTAGAGGGCAACGTTGATAAAATGGAAGAGGTAAAACGAGAAGAGGAGCCAAGTGAAGAAGTGGAGCTTGCAAGGCTCCAAGCGGAGGCCCTCCGCTTCTGGGAGAGGAAGCGCCAACAAGAGGAAGAGGATATGCGCATGGCTCGCCTGCTTGAAGAGCAGCTCAAGGAGGCTACCGCCCCCGCCCCCGCCCCCACTCCCACTCCTACGCCGACCCCCGCTAGTCCAAACAAGCAACCTATGGGTATTGACGCATGTCCCTACCGATGTTGTAGCAGTGAAACTTAACCCTTTGGCGCCCAGTCGCGACTGGGGGCGGTACGTTGAGCGACTCCCAGCTGGCACGCCAGCTCGAGGAGGAGGAACGCAAGGCCGAAGAGGAGGATCGCAGACTGGCCGAGGAGCTGTGGAAGAAGGAGCAAGAAGAGGAACGCGAAAGCAAGAGGCGCAGAGAGTGGGAAGAGACGGTGGCCCTCGTGCGCACCCAGGCCAAAGCCGAGAGCGACGAGGCGCTTGGTATGTGTTCTCTATGATCACCTCCTACTTCGTGTAGAGAATTGAATTCATGCCGAGTTGAAGCTGACACCGTATACGGTGTCTACATATGTTCAATGATTATAACAACAAC
>CDFF01071122.1:3549-21175 GCA_000826265.1 Acanthamoeba culbertsoni
ATTTCCGATTCGGCCTGAGGCTGCTCCTCCCGCTCCTTCTCTGTTTGTGCGCGCAGCACGTCTGCCAAATTCTGCTCCTCCGCCTCGAAGAGGTAGCGTATGAGGTGGCTCAGCAGGCTCTCTTCAAATGCCTTCGTCACCTTTGGGTCTCTGCGTAAGGGTCGATTGCATCAGAAAGAATTCCTAGCGTGCTTCTGTGTGTGGGGGTGGGGGGGATGGGGATTCGCACTCGGATGGCTCGTTTTCGGCGGAGGCTATCTCACCCTCGCCCTCGTCTCCTGCGGTAGGGGGGACAGGGGCGTTCCAGTCGAAGTCGTTGTCGTGCAGTTCCAGACCGAGGAGCAATTCAGAGTAAGGCAGCTCATCTAAGCTGGCGAGCACCCTCTCAACCAGTGGCTCATCGAGCGTGCCCTGCATCCATCGCCCCATCCGCCGCACAACAAGAAGTCATTCATGATTCTCAGACGAACTTGATTTCAAAAGCAATGATGGGGGGGGGGAGGAGAGGGGAGGGGAGGAGGAGAGCAGAGAAAGCTGACAGCGATTGTGGGTGCATTGAGGAGGGAGGCGAGGAGGGAGGATTGGGTGAGGAGGAGGGTGATGAGGGTGAGCGTTAACCTGGAAAAGGCTCCACACAAAAGCTTCTCTGTCGTTTTTCCTAGGCTTCTTCTCGGGGGAGGCTGCTTCACCTTCGGCCTTGTGAGTGACTTGGCCCTGCGTTTCCTCCTCGGCTTCCTCGCTTTCCTCCACGGGGCTTTCGGCTGACGGCTGCTCGTCTGCTTCCTCTCGCTCGTCCCGCAGTAACGCAACGAGGGTGCCTAGGTCCTCGAGAAGCGAGGATTGGTGTGGCGATGTGGCCGGCTGAGGCACGCGTTCAGTGGCTTCTGCGCCCGAAGAGGAAGCCTGTGGCGAGGCAGCGGGCCCGCTCGTCTCGGCTGCCTGTGAAAATGTGATAGGCATCCAGGATGCCATCGAAGGTCAGAAGGACGTGCACGCCCAGAGAGAGCAGAGAGCAGAGAGAGAGAGAGAGAGAGAGAGAGAGAGAGAGAGAGAGAGGTAATAGTCACATCTTGAGTAAAGGTTACCGTCTCTTGTCCGCTGCTGGAAATGTAGGCTTCACTTGCTGTGGCAGATGCTGCGGCTACTGCGGCGGCCCGCTGGGCTTGGCGTTGTCGTAACCTCTGTCGAAGCAACGAGGTGAGGTCAACACGCCGAGTGGAGAACCCTGTTGCCGCCGTTTGGTTATCGCTAACGTCTGGCGGTGCCGGGGGCGCCGGGATTCTCTTGCGATACTAAGACGAACAATTAATATAATTGGCATATGCAGAAACCAAGAGATAAAAGAAGACAGAAGTTAAGGCGTATGAAAGGCGCACTGCATACTTGCCATTCACAAAATTTTAAAAAAAACGAAAACGAAAACGAAAAAAGAAACTAAATGGCGCGCAATGGAGGGGGAGGTGTATCATCAACCTTGCGTCGTTGATCGAAGCGAACAAGCGCCAGGTAGTACTGCTTTATCAAAAGCAGGCGTTTATCAAGGATGGATGCAAAGGCATTTTGAGGTGCCTGAGTGATGTTCTCGATCTCTTTCCTCAGCCAGCGCATCTCTTTCTCTTGGAAACCGAGATTCTGGGTCACCGCCAGTGACAGCATAAGGTTGATTCCCTTATCATAGCTCTTCTGTCTCTTTTTAAGTTGCTCATCTTCTGCTCTGTACTTGGTTGTACTGCTCTCAAGCTCTTGCAGATATTTCTTTGCGACGAAGTCGTCATCAAACAGATTTTCTTCAACCACCTGGTAGAGCTGGTTATCTCGCCGCAGCAGTGCTCTGAGCTCGTTCACTGCGAACATTTGTGTCGCTGACTGACTGTTGCCCATGGCGGTTGGAGGAGGTGATATGCAAAATAGCCCTTACTTACAAGTTTTAAGCTATCTATCTATCTATCTAACTCTGTGGGCACAAGATGAAGGGCCAGCAAGGGTGCGGGTGTATTTTTTCTGATAATTTTGTCACTTTTTGTTTCCTTGTCCTTTTCACTGACAGCGAGCAAGCAACTTGAAAGCGAGCCAATAAGTGAATAGAGAAAAGAAAAACATTTCCTCACTCATTTTCACAAGTGCCGATGGAAGCTGACGACTTTGCAGAAGACCTTGACGATGAACAATACGAGAGCCGAATGAGGGAGATGAACTACAGCCGTCTGCGCTCTATTCATGAGACGGTTCACTTAGGCAGTGTCTATTGGTCTCTTATGACAAGCGTTAAAACGTTGCTTTTACAGGCAGGGTTCCGCGAGGGAGTAGACGAGGCCTCGGAAAGTTCCGTAGTGCAGGCTGGATTTAATGCGGGATTTAGAGAGGGGGCCTCTATTGCCTTTCGTCGTGCGCTCTACCGTTCAGTTCTGACGTAAGTAGTGGGCGATACTTTCTTCACCACGGGCTCGGATCAACTTGGCATCTTTAGGGGAGTCGAAGATACGCACGGAAATAAGGGGGAGGTGGCACTCGCCAAAGAGGCTTTAGAAGGCGTGCTTGAGCGTTGGGAACGGATGGTAAGGCATAATTCTCAATTTTAGCTTTCCCGCTACTGACTGGACGGGCGAACGCAGCCAGTCGCGGAGGCTATCAACTGCGAAGAACAGACGATGGTCGAGCGGGAACTCATGCCCAATCTACTGCGAGCGGCGGGCTTGCCGTACAACCTGTGTGATCCAGCGCAATGGGCCATGCTCAATCCATTCTCAGAAAAGCGGAGCGCGTAGCTTGCGATTTAATTCAGGAGCTATGGGTCTTCACGATACACCCAACAGTTTCTTGTATTGCTCGTAGGCTGTGAATGTGAGAGAGGCTGCTGGCATCAAGTACATTAGCCGCGGTCCTGCAATGCAGATTCTCAGTCAGAAGACACCAAAGGCAAATAACAAGTAAGGAAGGGAAGAGGGCGTGCCCAATCCTTTCGTCAGGCCAAGAGGCCCCTCCTCACGAAGAATGATGCGAAACGTGGACAACACTCCCTTGTACCGCTCCCGCTCCTAGTATGCCAGTTTGAGTATCAAGGAGGAGGCCCTAACAGGTAAGGTACGCACCTCGGCAGGCAGAGTACCCAGGGTCTGCAGGCGAGTCTTGACTGACCATCAGAATGCATTAATAAACACCAACTCTATACGATTACCACTTCGATTGATCGTTTGATAAGCTTACCGACATCAAATGGTATTGTGCAGGTCGCTGCACAGCCGCCAGCCAATGCCCCCGCCAGCAGGTGGTTGTACACGTGTTCACCATCCTACCGATTAACCATTAATCATTCTGTATGATCGCCCCGATTTGCCCGAGGCGTGTACAAACCTTCATATAGACCTTCTGACCATGCTTTGATAGTTCATACGTCAAGAAATAAACCATTGCAAACGGCACATCCCTCATCGCGGCGATCGTGTACCCTAAAATTGACCCATTTATTTATTTATTTATTTATTTATTTATTTATTTATTTATTTATTTATTTATTTATTTATTTATTTATTTATGGTTTAGTGTTGTTGTTGAGCGGGAAGGAGGGGGTACCGGCCCACAGCCCACGTATCCCTTCCGTTTTAACGAGCAATCGAAGTGCAGCAAATGTGCCCAAATCCTGGCCATTGGTGCAAGACTGAGCATATTTGGGGGAGGGGGGGAGGTGCTCCATGAAAGACTACTTTGTACTGGGACTTGAGAAGGCTGCCCTGCACTTGAAGGCGCTGCCGGAGGATATCGAAGGGCGTCCTGCATGCTGTACCCAACAACCGCGCCAAGCCACCTGTTGCGTAGGATACGCTTTAGCTCGCAATGAAGTAGAACGCAAGGGGGAGGCGAAATACCAGCGACAAGCGGCACTGCGGGATTCTTGAAAATAAAGTTATTGCTACTGTTGCTGCTGTTTCTACCGTGTTGAGTGTACATTCGCAGCATTGCTTTGAACTGCTCGTAAAACATGAAGGAGATCGCCGCTATAGTCATGCGATGGGTGTTTAGGAAACCATAGTAGGTTATATAATATATATGTATAGAGTGTGTGTGTGTAGTGAGTGAGAGTGAGTTAACCTGCAGGTGTTATGTACATGAGGCGCGGAGGGAGGCCCTTGAAGAGACCCCATACCCCTTCTTCTTTAACTATTGTCACGAGAGCATGTCGCGCACCACGATACCTGCAGAGCCAACCACAAGAAATTAGGTATTACGCCGAGTTCACGTGGGCGGGAAGTGCAGCTTACTGTCGTACGGACTTAAAGCGGCCCTGGAACTGCAGCCGAGTCTTGATAGTGTCTGTCCACCGCAGGGGGGGTTTCATTCATTTCGTGTCATTTGTTTATTTGTCTGTATGTTCAGGTGCAACTGGAAAAACAAAGAAAAAAAAACCAGCCAACTTTAATACCTATAGGCGACATGAGAACAGCCGCAGTTACACGAGCAGAGGCACCTGCGGCAAAATATCTTCCCAGCAGGCGCCAATCAGCGTGAGTAAGTTTTTCCCTGTCTTTTTAAGTTGCATTATTTTGATATGTACGAAGACTTATTTGGTTTGTCAAGTTGGATTACCTCGATTCATGTAATTTACGGCCCAGGCGCCCAGCTCTTGATTAACAACACGATTAATGATTGTGCTTTGTTATCCGGACCGGAAGGGAAACGGGCAGAAATTGAAAAAAAAATGTTGTCGACATAGAAGCTGCAATCCCGAACGTGCGACTTTTCGTATCCCAGGCGGAGGAAGGAAGGTAGGCGATTTGTGGTAAGTGGACACAAAGAGCGGGCGACGAGACTGTGGATGTTTCTTCTTGTTCTCGTTCCTCTCTGCGTCAGTGGTGTAGAATTCTATCCTTGATGTCTGAAGCCAGCCCTCCAAAGCGAGCCGCCAGTTCAGAGGGATACACGGTACAAGGAGAGGGCGATTCTGGAAAAGCAACTGTGCCACTCGCTAGAGTGCTTCCTTCAAATCCACACACCGACCCGCAGGCGCACGCGTCTGCGGCCATCGTGAGAGATGAAGGACGTCTCTTTTCCTCTTCGGCAGGTGCTAACGCACCCTCACGCACATCCCCAATTTCTCCATCAAACTCGGCTGCGTCCGAGCGTGCTTCCACAACAGCCCAAAGCCTCAAGCAACTACATAGACGCAGCCTACCTGTTCGCCCAGTGTCGTCCTCCTTCGCTGCTGCTATGAGCGTCTTTTCAGGGGGCAACACAGCCAGCAAAGGGATCTCTACAGTTGCACCATCGCATTCCAGTGTCTACCCCCCATATGTGGTTGGGCGAAGAGCACTGCCTGTTCCTCCGGTACTCCCCGTTCTAGTTGCCAATGTAGGGTACAGGTTCCCCTTACAAGTTTCTGCAGGCTCGCCGAACTACGCCACGAAGCACCTCCAACGATTTACTTCCAACTTCCGCCAAAGGTATGCAACAACCTTGACCAAATAGTTGAACCTACACAATTGAAATTAATAAAGATATAAATAATTAACAACAGAACCAAAGAATCCAAAGGCTGGGGAATCGCAAGATGAAAAAACGAACGAAAGAGACGTGCAAGTTACAGCGGGGTCTAGTACAAATGCTATTCATCCCTTTGAAGTCGAGTCTGCTGGGCCGAATCACCAAACAGAAGATTGTCGCAATGGTAAACCGGAACACATGGAGGGAGTGGCGGTAGATATCCAGACGCGGGATCACGAGTACGATGATGGAACGAGTAGCGGAAACGCCCAAAAACAAGATTCTACCGCAGTGGACAGTCATCCGCCTGCATCCCCGGTTCCATGCGAAGAGACACAAGTCGCTACTGAATGTGCTGCTCAGCCTCGTCAAAGTGCGAAGATGGGAACAATCGGTGACAGCGATCCGGAACCAAACACGCAGGGAGAGGAGACAAAGGATGCCCCTATCAGTTCAGATGTTTCTGCAACACATACCCCGGAACCTATGGCCGAGCCCCATGCTCAGGAAAAGATCGAGAGGAATGAGGCCGTGAGCTGGGAGGTCGAAGAAGCCCCCAACAGCAGCGAAAAAGAAACAAGCTCCTTGCCACAAGATAAGGAAAATGCGACTGTTCTTGGGAATGATCTCCCTGATATTTCCAACTGGTGGGGCGAGTATGATCGCCACGCTGAAGAAGAGGAAGTTTACGAGAGAGAAGACGGATCATTCAAACGCGCGGACGGCACATACGGATACTGGGGCGCTGATTCTAACTACTATGTCGGCTTCTGGGGCGAGGATGGACAGTTTCATGAGGGTTACAGGGACAGCGATAACAACTACTGGGAAGGTCCAGAAAACAATCATGATACACCCACTCCATTCTGAAATGCTAGAATAATGCAGGCTATTGGACGGATGACGGTCAGTGGGTGGATCTGTCGGCAGAACCTTCTACGCTCAGCTCGACTTCCTCCTACTCTTCTATCTTGACCATCAGCGAGTCTCCGGCCACGCAAGCCCAACCTGCGGTTACCTCAGCCGTACATTACCTGAGTCCTTCCTTTTTGTTCTGTTCTGTTCTGTTCTGTTCTGTTCTGTTCTGTTCTGTTCTGTTCTGTTCTGTTCTGTTCTGTTCTGTTCTGTTCTGTTCTGTTCCAAAGTACTTCGTTGAAGCCACGCGATCCCTTTCTGCTTAATGGTCACAACCGTGGGTGTGGTGCATTGGGATGTGGGATATGCTCTTGCAGGAGCCGGAAGACGACATGACACAGGAGGAAAAGGCCGAAGCCAAACGACGACGAATGCAAAAGAATGTGATCAATGAAATCATTGCTACTGAGCGGGACTACGTGAATGACCTCACGTTTGTCATAGAGGTGCGCCATAATTCTCCCTGCTTCTTCGAGCTCTTACTGAACGCGCTGTATATGTGGTGGTGGTGGTGTGAATAACTCTCTAGCGTTTCATCCGGCCAATGACAAAACTCAAGATTATCAGCGAGGCGCAGGCCAGCAGCTTGTTCTCCAATTTGAAACTGATCAAGGGTGGGCGATACCGTCCCCTCATCAACTGCCTCGTGTATCATCTCCTCCATTGGTAATCGAAATTTGCTTACATACGTAGGGGTGAACGGGATGCTTCTCGCTGCACTGGAAAAACACGACTCCGGCCAATCCACTCTCGATGTAGGATCGATATTCTCCGAATTTGTACATTCTCCTCCTCCACCGCCCGTCATAATGGTGTAGAGAGATGAGTCCTATAGAAATAGATGGAGTCCTGACTTGATTTTGTCTTCGGTGCTCTAGCTACCCTATTTCAAGATGTATTCTCAGTACATCAACAACATCGAGAGGCAAGAGAGGCTATACAACCACCTCTATAAGAACAACAGCGATTTCCGCGGGGTGTGCGAGTCGCTTCGAGCTCAGCCAGAGAGTAAACATCTCGATCTCCCTTCCTATCTCGCCAAGGCAGCGATCCTCCCCACCTGCAAGTACACGAATTGGGGCTTGCTAACTCGTTGTCTGTCAACGAACGCATGCAGCCAATGCAGCGCATTTGTAAATATCCACTTTTGTTCCGAGAGCTGGTGCGATACTCAGATCCCAGTTCGCCTGAGTACCAAAAGCTCGAGGAGGTAAGCGCGGAACTGGCCAGCTCTTTAATTGGTTTCCCACCAATCACCACATCATCTTCCAGGTGTGTGCGGCAGTGACGGCTGTAGCCGCACATATCAACGAGATGAAGGCCAAGGCTGAGAACCAGCAGAAGCTTGTCAAGATACAGTCCCGCCTCGACGGGGTGCATTTCATAGGCATAGAGACCACAACCAGCGTTTCCATTTCACTTAGTACTTTTGATGTTGTGTGTGGACAGTCCTCCACCTTGACGCTAGTGGTGGCTACAAGACAGTACATTCAAGAAGGCTCATTCGTGATTCACTACAACGACTCTCCACCGAGCAACAAGAAAGGAATCATGGTCCTCTTTTCCGACGCCATTCTGCTGGGCTCTTTCACGGGCCTCTCCTCGAAGATTAAGCCCAAGCGTTTCCTCCTTCTCGGTACAATTGTTGCGCTGTTAGTTAACACGGAGCCTCCGCTCATTGCCTAGTGCTGAACACATTTTGTAGATGACCTGATAGAAGTAGTTGACGATGCCAGTACAGAGGAACACATCTTTGAAATTGGTAAACTCACTCCCTCGTACCCGCTGACTCAGCCCCAGTGTTTGCTTACGGTGTGTGTGTGTGTGTGTCATCTCAGTTGACTACAACCCCAAAGTGCCGGATGTTTGTCGAGTGTTTGCAGAGAGCAAGGAGCAGAAAGACCAGTGGATAAAGCTGATTCGGGCTCGTCTCAACACCACCGAACCAAAGGCTCTTCAGAACCTACGCACGAGTGTATCCGTAAGCAGCTCGACTGTGGGGAAGCCAGCTCAGGTTTACCGATCAAGTGTACAGACGCGAATGCGAGAAGGCGGTAGCGCCAAGTTCAAGTCCTTTATTGGAGGAAGCTTTGATCTGGGCAAGAAGCGTTCCTCAGTGGCTGTTCCTCTGGCCGCAGCTGCAGCTGTCACAGCCTCCTCTCCTGCTGCCATACCTCTCCCTACCGCTGAGAGTGTGCCTATCCCTCCGCCTCTGGGTTCCTTGCCGTCAACCCCTCCCCCTCAACCACCCTCCGTACTTTCCCCATCTGCCGGTAGCGTGCGAACCTCCTCTCCTCACCGTCCTCCAAGGGCCCCCTCTCAAACGCAGGCACTTGCCTCCCCCACTCTTCCACCTCACGCCCAAACCCTGTCGCCCGCCCTTCCTAACTTCATGAACGAACTGCATTCCCGACTGGGAAACCGTCGAAGCACCGAGACCGCGTGAGCTCAATAAATGTTGGGACACTCGCCTTGTACATGGTGTGTGTTTTTTTATTGGGGTCGTTACCACACAGACTCCAAGTCTACGTCTTGGCCGTAGATCTCTTTCAATTCATTGCCGAACATGGCTTGCACCTTTCGTATCTCCTCCTGCTCTTCTTGAATCTCCTTCAATGTTTTTGATGGTTTAACTACTTCTCGTCGCTTACGCTCCGCTTCGATTCGCTGCCTCTCCTCGCGTTGGATATCAAGTAAAGACGGCACCTTTTGTGGTGAGGAAGGGAAGAGCTGAGGTGACAGTTGAGACGCTGAGGAAACGGGACTGGTGGTGAGAGGACGGTTATGGCCATCAGAGGAACCTCGCAGGTCAGAGGAAGGCTTGCTGCAGGTGGCTGGCGGGGCGTGGGTTGGCGTAGTGACGCGTACGGGGCTAGTCACCGCGCCACCGATAGCGAGGGAGAGCGCGTATGGTTTTACCGAGGAGTCGTTATCGGCATTTCCTGCCACCTGGCCGGGTCGAGTCGTAGGTTGCGTGACCTGCTTCACGACGGATCCGTCCAGCCGCTTAACTGTGCGTTGTTGCTGCTTGGTGGTGCGGGATGTTGCAGCAGCTTCCTTTTTTTGGCGCATTTCCTCCTCTTGGATCTGCAGCAATGACTTGGGCGCATGTGCACATGCGACAGCTGAGGAATTGCGCGACCGAGGCGCGACCGCAGCGCCGTTCTTGTTGATAGCCCACGGAGCCGACGCACCGGGCGAAGCTGTTGCTGGTGGCGGCGGTGTTTGCGTTGGCGTTGCTGCTGCAGCTGGCGATGCGGCTGGAGACGATGCTGACCCGGTTGCAGGGACTGTTTTCTTCTTGCCACCGCTATTGGTGCGACGGCGGCTGCGGTTGCCCGGTAAAAAGTCGTCGTGGTCGCGCTTCTTGATGTAGGCCACGGGGCCCGTTGGCGCAGCTGACGGCGCGGCCTGGGCCTGGGCCTGGGCCTGGACCTGGGCGTTCACGCCCTCCGCGGAAGAAGACCCGATATCGGGCGAACGGTGCATGGTGGACATGGCGGCGGGGGCTGGCTGCTGCTGTTGCTGCGGCGGCGGCGGCGCGGGTAGAGTGGCCTCGCCGAGCTGCCGCAGTAGGGAGACGATCTCCTCTTCTAGGGCGGATTCGTGCTCTAGCTTGGCGAGCTGGCCCTGATCGAGCTCTTCGCCCTGCAAGAACAGCGCAAGGAAGACCCCTTCAGTGCTCACGCACAAGCATGCACAAGAGGAGGTGGGAGTGGAGGTGATGTGGGCAACATCTTCAAACTGCGCCGGGTATGATGCCCCAGCGCAGCTGGATGTGCTGCCTCACCGCCACCAGGGGCGGTTCGCTATGCTCCGCAACAGTATCAGGGCGGCGTTGGTATGGCGTCGCCCAGTTATTAGGAATACGGAGGGGAATAATAATAATAATAATAATAATAATAATACGATTACCAAACGAAGAGTGACTCGCCGCACCTTGGCTTGCTTGTCCTTGAGGGTGTCGATCTGGCAGAGCCGCTTCTTGGCTGCGCGCAGGCGCTTAACGATGCGGATGGCCGCCTCGTTGCCGTGGTAGTCCCGAGCGAGCGCTGCGCTGGCCGCCTCCACGGACTCCCTCGCAGGCGGCGGAGCGGTCGCAGAGGAAGCCTCCTCTCCTTCTTTGGGGGCTGTGTCTGCCTCTGCCGCCTCCTGCTGCTGCCCCTTCTCCTCCTTAACTAGGCCCCTGCCGCTGTCTCGAGCGTGGGCAGCGCGTGTATGCATGCGGGCAGCCTTGGCGGCCTTGGCGGCTCGGGCGCGTGCCTTGGCGGCGCGGCGGCGCTTTTCGTTGGCCCTCTGGTTCTCGCGCTCCTTTTCGATGAGGCGCTCCTGCTGCCAGAAGGCCTCCATCTCCTTCTGTCGCTGGATCTCCTCTTCCGAGAAGTAGGCGTGGAGGTCGTCGGCCTGGGCATCGGTTGCCGGGTCCTCTTCCTCCCCACCGGCACCTTCATCATCATCGTCGTCGTCGTCGTGATGGTGGTCGTCCTCTCGCAGACGCCCGCCGGACTGGAGGAAGTGGTCGAGGTCGTCGAGCAGATGGGCGTAGTCGGCGTGGTGGTCGGCGAGGAGCTCCGCGGCCACGTTGTTCATGAGCAGCGCCACGAAGTTGCGCCGTGCGAACTCGAAGAGCTGTCGCTTGAGGTTGAGGCAGGAATAGTTCTCCGCGGTGACGAGGAGCGAGACCAGGTTGTCCGAGTCCAGATACTGGCGCAGCAGCAGATCCTCCAGCGTCTCCTTCATGCGGTGCAGCATGAACTGGTTGGCGATGTTGAGCAGCTCCATCACCGCCGCGAACGGGATGGCCTCGCCCCTCGCCAAGGGTGTCGTCATCCCTCCCGACGCCGTCGACGAGGCTGTCCTCCGCTCGAGCTCCGCGAAGCTGCCCAAATAGAGGAATTCCTTCACCTGTACACACACACACACACAATGGAGACGAGAAGAGAAGAGAATCAGCCCACCTTAGTTGAGGAGAAATCCAATTGAAAACTCCAAGATATAAAGAATAATCGCGCAGGCAAGAGTAATGATAATAAGCCAATAAGCGCGGGTGATTGGAGAGAATCAGTGTTGAAAATAGGATCATCAAGGATTGATCAGAATTAGCATGGATAATGTATACGCATCATGTTCTCTCCATTTTTGGCTTTCGTGTGTGGCGGTGATTGGGGGTATATTGGGGGGGGGTTGAGGCGCGCACCTTGCCAAGGGTGTGCGTGGAGGCGTTGTGGATGGAGATCTCGCTCCGCTGGGCCTCGAGCATGCCGCTGTTCATCATGGCTCGCAGCACCTCGCTCTGCGCGCACAGGATGACCTTGTGGCACGGAATGCGCTCTCCCTCGCGCGAGATGAGGTCCACGTCCGTCAGCCGCTCGTCGCGGAATGCCTGCCGCAGCTCGGCCTCGAACCGCGAAAAGGCGCCGCGCGGATTGGCCACAGGAGAGGAGCGCTGGTGGTCTGTTTCCTTGGTCTTTTCCCTTTCCTTGCCCTTGCCCTTGGGCGGAGCGGACAACAATGAAGGCATGCCGAAGTGCCGGGCGAGGGAGGCTACGGAACCCTTCGCGCCCTGCTGTAGGGGTGGCGGCATGGCCACAGCAGGCTCTGCGGGGTCCGTGTACACCAGCCTGCACGGAATGAAACATAACCAACCGCCCCGCGTCAGCATACGCCGTGAGGGGATGGAGATGAAGATGGAGAGGAAGAGCGTGGTGGCTCCGACAGAAATCTCATGTTTGGAAAATCAGCATGGTGGTAAAGGGTACTCAGCTGTCTCCTCTTAAGGTTACTTCCTCGCCACACCAAGAGATGGTGGAGAGAGGGGGGGAGGGGGGAGGAGAGAACAAGGGCACACACCTGAGGAAGTGCAGGAAAGGCGCGTGCTCCACGTGCTCCACCCTGATCTCCGTACGCCGCCGCTTTCGCCGGCCCGCTGATGAGGGCACGAAGTAATCCAACTCGCCCCAGGCCGTTTGGCCGGCCTCCTCCGCTTCCTGCTGGTCCTCTCCTTCCTCCTCCTTCTCCTCCTCCTCGGCCTCGAACAGCGAAGCGAAGTGAGGGCTGCGGCACGCTGGACAGAAGCGAGCGGGGGGGGGAGGGGAAGGGAAGCCAAGAAGAGGCGTCTCAGAACGGGTATCGAACGGGTGTTTTCATTACGGAGGACCACCATCGCCACCAAGCGGAGGTACACACCTAACACAATACGGTGCGCAGGCACGCGGCGTCCGTCATCCAGCACAAAGTCGACGTCGGTGAAGTCGTCCTGCTCCAGCGCGTGCAGCAGGTGAGCCGAGAGGCCCCACGGGCTGACTTCGACGCGCAGCTGCTGGCCCGTCTGGACACAACACATACACACACACATCGGCGCGAGCGGTCAATTTTGGGGACAGAGCGTTCAGAACAGGGGGGGGAAGAATAGAAAAGAGAAAAAGGGGACGCAAATATCAGCAACGAGGAATTCAAAATGATCTACATGCTATCATTTCGGTAATAAATTGGGTCATCAGTGCGCGCGCCCCTTTCTTTCTCTCGAGGAATTTGGGAAGAAGAGGGGAAGGGGAGGGGACAATGTATGTAGTCAATAGTGGGGGAGGGGGTAGAGGGGGTGGGGCTGAGGTACCTCTCTTAGGGAGATGGCGACATAGTGGTTGCGGCTGCAGGCCACCTGTGCGAAGCGCTTGCCGACGGAAATACGGCGCCATGTCCAACTGCGCGCCCTCTCCTGGTGGGCGGATGACTGCTTCCCGCCCTCTTTGGCCTTGCTTGGCGCGCTGGCGCTGGCGCTGGCGTTGCCGCTCGCCTCCTCCGTGCACTTCCACAAGTGGCCTGCCTCTGTCGCACACAGCAAAACATTGTTCGCCTTTAGTTTCTCTTTGCGCCAGGTAAATGACAGATGCACGCTTGTCGTGCATAAGGCTCAGTGAAAGAGTTTGTTTCATAAGAAACTTCAAGTGAAACACGGAAAGAACATCACGGCGGTCGCAACAATCGGGGGGGAGGGGTGAGGCGGGAGAGGCGAGGGGAGACTTACCGGTCGACACGATGATCTCCTTGGTCGTGCTGATGGCAGCCGACGTAATGGAGTTGTTCCCGGGGATGGTGGGTATGTGCGAGGGCTTGGGGAGGCGGGCGTGGGCCTGCAGCCCGACGATGTGGTACAGATCGGAGAGGAAGACGTCGCGCCGGTTGAACACCACGAGCGTCATATCCCCGCTGGCCGCGAGCGAGGTCACCTCGCGAGGCGGGCGAATCACCCCGCCCGTGGAAGCGTGGTGCGAGGCTGAGGCTTCCCCGGCGAGCAGCGCGAACGGCGTCTGCGACGGAGAGATCGAGTAGATGGGCGTCGGGAGCACCGACGGAGACGAGGAGGAGGGCGGTGACGACGAGGAAGAGGAAGAGGAAGCCGAGGCGGACCTCTTCTGCTGTTGCTGCATAGCAGCAATGGCGGAGGGCATGAGGGCCGGCAGGTGGAGCTTGCGAGCCTGCGGCGATCCGAAGCCCAGCAGGAAGACGTCGCCGGTCTGCGTGGCGCATGCCGTGTGCGTCTTGCCCACGGCCACGGAGACCACCGGCGCCTCGATGGACACCACCTGGCGCGGTGTGCAGTGGCAATAGGCCTTCTTCGCCTGCGCGTCGGTGATGTAGCCCAGCTCGCCTATTACACGCGCGCAATACGGGTGTCAACACGGACGTCACAACAGAAAGGGGGGGGGGAAAGAGTAAAGAATGCGAAGGCGATGCAAATCCGCAGGCTGAGAAATCAGAGACAACTAGTTTCAGCCTAATTTGAAAATGGGGTGTACAGCCCCGGCTCAGTCCGCCCGACGCTGTCAAGATCTCATCCTATTCCTCGCCCGCGGAGGAGCATCGCCGTCGATTCACATACGCACACACAACACACAAGAGGACCCAACAAGGAGGAATCACTCACCGTTCTGGCCGCATCCGAAGGACCACACGCGGCCCTTGGAGGTCAGCACGACGGTGTGGTGTCGCCCCGCCACCACGGCAACCGGCTTTTGCCCTTCAAACGCCCCGCGAATCTGAAGTGCCAATGCGTGTTTAGAATTTTTTTTCTAGTTCTCTATAGTGGAAAAGAGAGAGGAAACGAAAAGAAAAGGAGAGTGGCTCGCTAGGAGTGTGGTCAGCAATCTCATGTTTTCGATTTCATGGAAGAGATCAAGTGGTTGATCGAGTCGTCATCCCCGAAACGGCCAAGGGAGGGAGTGGGGGGGGTGTAAAAAAGGCATGGGGGTGGGGGGCGCACCTTCCGGGGAACCAATGAATCTTCGGTGGATCCATGGCCCAGTTGGCCGAACGCCCCGCTGCCCCACGTGAACACGGAGCCATCGTCGGTTACAGCGGCAGAATGCGAGTAGCCCATGCTCACGCACACGACGTGCTTCTGCAGCAGCGGCCCGGCTACCTGCACACCGGCATCGAAATTGGGTACGCACACGACGATTAGGCCGGCACAGAAAGTGGAGTTGTTGTTGTTGGGAGGAGGAGGGAGGGGAATGGAGCAGGCCTCATGGTTACATTCTCGACATTGTTAGAATTCTGATTAATTCTAGAGCTTTTGTTTTGTATAATCATAGGGGGGGATGCTCGTTTTTGCTACAACGCGAGGGAGAGTGGAAGAGAGAAGCGGCCATACCCGTTTGGGAATCAGGCGGACCTGTTCATCGCCGTGGCCCAGGCGGCCGCCCGTGCCGACGCCGAATGTATAGAGACGGCCAGACCGGGTGACCACTCCTACAGGGAACACGAAGATGTAAGAATGAAACGAGTCGCGGGCGTGATATAACACGGAGTTATAAAGGGTAAAAAAAAAAGAGACAAAAAGTGTATCTAAGATCCGACCCAACTACTCCATTGCGTGGAGAGCAGTTGGTTTAATTCAAAGATGGAATTTGGTGTGGGAGATGTATACTAAGGCAGATTTAATTGTGTGCTGCGCTGCCCGAAAGGATAGCAACAGGACACTAATCAGCCACTCTCAAACCTCCGGGAAAAGCGAATGGCAGTTTACGGTGGGGGGTTTGGTGCGCGCCTTACCAGTGGCGAAATCTGAGGTAGCCACTTGAATCGAGTTCTCCTCTTGAAGAGAGGTCAGGCGCTTTGGCCTGGACACGCTATTCGGATTTCCATGGCCTAAGCAATAGTTGCTCCCTTCGCCCCTACGGAATTCATCCGTCGAGTTACTATATCGAATTCAAAATACCCATAATCAAGGCAACTTGTAAAATACCATGTGAACACGTCGTGCACGACGTCATCCTTGGACTGCCTCTTCTGCCCTACTTCCAGATCGCTAAGTGTTGACAACCAAGCATGAGACGGGCTAGCGGTCGTGGCAGGGCAAACCGTCACAGGAGGTGGTGGATAAGTGTCCACGAAAGCGAGATCGACGGGAGAATATCCTTTGCGATCGAGCAGATCAATCTCGGCACCACGCGAGCCGAGCATAACTGCGATCTTCGCCAATTTCTTAAAGACCGCGTGATGCAGCGGCGCCCATCCGAATTCAGCGTCAGCGTGGTTGACGTCGATGGAAGGATCGGCCAGCAGTAGCGCAACACATTCCGGGTTGTTGGCCCTGACGGCTACGTGGAGCAACGTTTGGCCAAGAGAATTCGTTGCGTTGATGTTGAAGCCTGTTCCTCCGCTCGTTTGACGGGACTTACGCAATAGTTCGCCTAGAAGCTTGGTATTGCCGTCAGAAACCGCGCGCCAAACGCTCATGGCGATCGGTGATCAGTTTCAGTGACGGTAAGCAACGGCAAGCAGGCTGTTGGTGGTTCCGTCGACTTACTGCGTTAATCTCGGAACGTTCGGAGTTGAAACGAAGACGACTTGTTGACGCGGAAGACGTAGATTTGTACGACTTGTGTTGGTGACTCAGTGCGGCTACTCACTGAAGTTGTTGTCAGTAGAGTGAGTTGGTTGTGCGTGTGCCATGGTAGAGGCGAATAGAGAAGATAGACAAGTAGGGAGAACAAAACTTGTGTGCTGCTCCGAGCCCCCCTTTCTTCGTCCGCAAAAAAAGGAGTACATAAAGCGAGAAATAACGAAGAAGAGGGAAAAATGCAAATGTAAGAGGATATTAAAAAAAAAAAAAAAATGGAAGCGAACGCCCAGCAGTTGCCGGACCTCTCTACCAAGGGAAGCAAGCGACCAAACAGAGATTTTTTTGCGACGGACTGCATTTCTTTGGCAAAGGTTAAATATTAGTCTCCTTTTGTTATTTATAAATATATTACAATATCATATTAGGCGCTATTAGGTCATGTGATTGTGCGCGTCAACTCAAAGGGCCAGAGGTTGAGTGGGCGTATTGTTGAAGTAGAAGCCTATTTGGGCGGCGACGACAAGGCTGCTCACTCTTTTCAGGATCGTCGGACGGAAAAAAACGCTTCAATGTTTCTTGATGCTGGTATGTGCTACTTTGCAATCAGGCAGCTGTGTAATCACATGAGATGTAAATGTATTAGGCCACTCCTACGTTTACAAGTCTTTTCGTGGACATAATGATTGCTTCAACATCACCAGTGATGCAGCTGGTATACCGGCTGCTGTACTCATAAGAGTACCTTCATTTAAGTTTGTATTTTTCACAAAAGGTCGCCCAACGTTGCATTGCAGGCTCTGGAACCGTTGGAGGGGCTGGAATCGATGTATGAAAACTCTCGTACAGCAAGGGGCCTTAAGAAATTCAGCCCTTACACCGTATGTGCTGGACCAGGTTGCCCCCCCTCCCCCCAGCGCAAGTCCCTTTCATATTGACATTACATCCTTAACATTGTTGGGGGAGGGAGCAGCAAAGCTTTGTCAGTCACTTGGCATTACTCGTGAGAAGTTTGATGGTGTAGATCTCGTAGACAACGCCGAGCTGTGGTTGGAGGATGACGGAACTGTTGTCCTGGAGGATGAAATTATTGCCACGCCTCGCATCAATGTACAGTATGCTGCCGAGTGGAGCGCGAAGGTAGGGCATCCTCGTTTGTGTTGTTAGCTCCTAATGGATATTGAAAATTCACCCACTGCAGCTTTTACGATTCTGTTGGGCTGGACGGAAGCGCTACCTTAGCTTTCCCATTGAAGGAACCCAGTCCGAGGACAACCCCGTCATGCTGTTTGTCAACACGTGAGCGCGAGCGTTTTGTCTTTATTTTGTGGCGCTCCCGAAGGAGCTGCAAAAATTGGCTTCCGACCGTTAGGTCGTAAGCCGGGGCATTGGATA
>CDFF01071124.1:3164-18135 GCA_000826265.1 Acanthamoeba culbertsoni
AAGAGAGAATTACCTGTTCAATAGGCACAGCGCGGCAGAAGTGAATGGAGTAAGTCGCGCTTTCTCGCAATTTGGCCACCTGGTGAGTTGCGTTGGCGGCCAAGAATTCCAGCCTATGTCTTGAAATCGACCACACCTTATGTAATATAGTATATGTTCAATTATCAACATATCTATTGAAATATATATACATATATATTCTTTGATTTGGAATCCTAAAAGTTGTGGAATGTTACCTCTGCAGTTTCATCCATTGCGTTTTGCGGAGAAACGGTCCACGGTTCCTCGCCGGGGAGGCAAGCAAGGCTGGCGAACGGACGTCCGGCCAGAACGTTCCCGAGCGCATCCCATTGGTGGGTCTTTCGGTTCAATACGAAGGCCTCTCCATCGTCACTCACTGAAAGGAAAGATTAATTTGTGTATTTTACTAATTTAGTCAATATATAAAGAAAATCGTGCAAAAATACTTACGACCCCACACGGATTGGGAATTCCATGCGGACAACTGCACGGCATTCCATTGATTATTGAAATATTTCCACTGCTCCAACCAATGAGTGCGCCTGGAACAAAGAAGCGCCATTTCAGGTATTCAGGTGACTGTCACCGTAGATTTCGTGGACTCTTTACCCCAGGATTCGTCCCTCGGCAGAGATTGCGAGGAGCACGCCCTTTGAATCCACGCAAACGCGACGAAGACCTTCTTTGTTAATCGAGTCGACTTCCCATTGGGTCCAACTGGTATATCGATAAAGGCGCCCCTATGGGAGAGAAGCATGACGTCATCTTACACAAATTACATGTAAATGATGAATGTCGACACTTACGTCGACAGTGACTGCATAGAGGACATTGGGATTGGCCAATGCAATATCGGCTATGGCAGGAATTGAAGCCGAAGCCTGCGTCACGAGTCGACAGAAGACGTCGAGATCCTCGCTATCGCTGTAGACGCGTAACGAGGAATGCATGCTGGGATCGTTTTCGACCGAAACCGTAACACCGAGCCCGAACTCGAGCTCGAAGATATTTCGTCGGTCCGAACTCAACACGAACGATCGTCCCTCTTTTTTGTCGACAGTAATGGCCACAGGAGTGATCACTTCTTCGTGTTCTTCGGCATCTGTTCCAATGTAACCTCAGATCAAATGATGAGCTATAGGGCCTGAGTTTATATTTACCAATTGCGAGAGGTTCGTGTCGGCCAATAACATGACGGTATCGGCTGGGGTTATTGGATTCCCCGTGTATTACGACTAATTTCCCGTTCGTATCCAGGATCCAGGAGTATCCCATTGGGCTACGCACGAATTGTTGCACTGCAACACACGGAACACGTGTAACCAACTTCCTGCTCCGTTTGTGGTTCATTGATTAATCTTCCATTCCTCTGTAACCTCAATTCAGACATACCAGCAATCTGTGCAAGAGAACGACCAACGAAATCCGGCTCGAGGATTAAAGAACGAAGAAGAGCGAAAGCGACGGACCAAGGCGGCGTCTTTGCATAGCAAATGCGGTGCAAACTCCGAAACGTCTCGGCGCCGGATACCCAATGAGCGCTGTCCCTCCGGCAAATATACTTCTCTAATACCGTAAATGTTGGGTTTATAATGAAGTGTATATATATATATATAACAATAAATTAGGAGGAGAAAATAATTCGAACACTTCAGCAAGATCGGATAAGTTGGCGTATTTCTCGCTATGGTGAGAATGAAGCATATTTCCCTTTTTACGTCGATGCAATGAAGGTTAAAAGGATAGTTTCTGCCAAAGAAGAAAGGAAGTTGCAATGGTACCCAACCGCTGACGTCAGCATCAGATCCGTAAGAGGCCAAATGTGGAATTCGTCGATATTTCACGACATGCATATTTCTAAAGGGGAGTTTCGCCTCGGATTCAAGAAAACGGTCATAAAATCGAACCCATAACATTTTCTAATCCTCCGTTAGATATTAAAGTTGTAAAATAGTTCATAATAAAGTGTCCATTTGGTACCGGTAATGTTGAACTTTCGTCGACCAATCCGACTGTCTTAAGTGCTAATCCGATCCAATCGGCACAATTGCCACAGCGAAACTCACAGGAGAGCATATTGCGGATTTTCCTGATCATGGTTAATTTTAGCCAATAATAATAATAATAATAATAATAATAATAATAATAATAATAATAATAATAACCCGTCAATGCCGAAAACGTAGTGGACTTGTCCTTCAGTCCACCGCAGATGAAGGTCCAGAAAGTAAGTGTGGAGTTGGTGAAGCTGCCAAGTGGCCACTCGCTCGATACGAAGCGACACGAAGTTCCTAATTGTAATTGGTTGGTTAAGAATATTCAGCCAACACGTGCCTATATAATATTATATATGTTTCAAGTTGGCAGCCGGACCTGTTGTAAATGCCGCCCTGTTCGTTTCCCACATGCCAGCCGCGGGTGCCAAAGAGGAAGTCCTCAGGCTTCACGAAGTTGACCATTTGGGGTGACTCGAAGCCTATCACGTTCACTACCTTTTTGACAGATATATATTTATATAACGATATCTTTTGAGAATATAAAAATCATCTTCATGATCGGTACCACAGTGTCTTGGGAGGGCGGAAGACGATAGCGAAGGGCAACGTGTCCGAATGGGTTGGTATACGCTAACGGGAGGCCCAGCAGAACGCGGTTCTGCACGGGAGCCACGGTTGGTGCTTTCTTTCAGCAGCGAAACAGCGCAGCGGCGAGTGTGAAAGAGGGGAAGCGCACTGGATAGGGGAGGATGAAGATGAGTTCCAGGTCGGGAGGTTCGCCATGGTTCAGCATGGAGTCGAGTTGCCCCAACACGCTGTCTTTGTTCTCCACTTCCGGTCCATTGAACTTTCCAAACTCGCCCGCTTTGTCGTCCATCTTTGGTGTCGGCTTTCTGTTGTGTGCAGAACTGCCCGTGTTGCGAGCTCTGTTCTCGCCATGCCCTCGTCTTCTTCTTGTCAGGCTTGCGCTCGGAAATCTGCAGAAAAGAGACAGAAATAAGAAAAAGTGGATTTTACGTGGACAGGTAAAAATCTCAAAAACGTTCACCAGAAATGTACAGTTCTTATTTATTGGTTATTTATTGGTTATACAACAGAGCGAGACTCACGCTCTTCCAAAGAAAAGAGGAGTTTCGCCACGCGAAGAGTCACTCGCGTCCTTCTTTGGGGGTAAAGCTTCCGTCTGGCTTCGTTTCCTAACCTTTTTCTTGTCTTCACCAGCATCCTTCTTTAACTTGGCTTTTTTCTCCTTCTTTTTCTTTGCTTCATCTCCTTTATCTTTCCCTACATTCTTTCCCTTCTCCTCCTTCAATTTCTCTTTCTCCTTCTTTTTCTCTTTTGTCTTCTCGTTCTCGATGAGGCTCAATGCCGCGCTCGACTTTCGCGCCTTTTTGTCCTCCGCCTTCTTCAGCTTGCGGGTCTCTTCCATGCGCTTCTCCTTCTCAAGCATCGTCGCTGGCGGCTGGAATGTTTTTACAACGCCTGGAGGTCTGCTCTCCTCAGCCTTGTGCGGAGCGCTCGTCTTGGGCCTGGTCTTCTTCACCTTCGGCTTCCCGGAGTCATCCGATCTCTGTTGGTCCAATTGAACTCAGCGTTGAAAGTTTGTAGAACCGAACATTGCTGACTTACCTTGTCCCGATCGTTCTTTTTGGCAGGTCCAGATGCCAACGATTCCTGAACAAAATCAGTGAGAGATATGATTCGTTACACTGAGTAATGGACCGGAAGTCTTACCAGGGCTTCATTTATCATCGGTTGAGGCAGATGGAAGCGCTCTTGCACCGATCGAATGGCCTGCTGGCCAATCTCCAGCGGGATATCCCACTTCTGCATGTGGGTTACTGAATAACACAGGACAACGAAAACAATCGATTATCAATGGAGCTTGAATGATGAGAAAAAAGATCAACTCATCAAAGAGCACACACACACAGATATACTATAGTACCGAATTGGGGAAGTAGAGTGGAAGCAAGCTTGGCGTCGTCGTCTTCGCCGCTGGGCTCGTTGGAATCCTTGCGAGTCTTGATCATATCATCTGGCCGATAGAAGAGACCGCTTTAACGGTTGGTTTTGGAGAATGGCAAGAAGAAAATTTCGAAGCGATAACGTACGTAGGAAATATTCTGCCCAGAAATCGCTGTTCTTCCACACTGTGAAGTCTTTGACATATTCCTGAGTAGAGAAACATGTTAACACCTTCGACTGTATGTCCACCTGGCGTTTCACTGAGACGTTTACCTGAAGGTAGGAAGGACGACGACCGTCCATACGATAGAGGCTCGAAGCGGCTCGCATGAGCGAGCTCAACGCGATAAAGTCATTGTCCTCGCTTGACTCGGCCTCAACCAACATTCTTCAAATTTTTGAAAAATCAAAGGACAAAATTGAGGAAATCGCAAGAATTTTAAAAAGACAATCTCGTAGGGAAGAGGAGGTTTACCTGGTCATCAGGTAGAGCAGCATGTCGAAGGCGTCGGAGGACAGACAGAGGGACGGTAGAGTCTTGAGCGTCTGCTTGAGGGCGAAGGCGAACTGTCGGCGACCGTAGTCGGTCTTGAATATCTCGTTCAGCTGTATGATATCGCTGAAGTGGATCTCGGTCGACGAGTAGAGTACAGCTTGCACGCACTCGTTCAGCGCCTCGACCAACTTGGGTAGTATTTTTTTTTTTATGTTGCAGTTTTTTTTTTGTTAGTGGGTTAAAAGAGTCGCGGTAAAGAAATACGCATTCGAATTACCTCTTCGCTTTGGTCCTGTTTGACGGCCCAACGAAGAGTAGTGATTGGATTTCGTGGCGACTTCGGATTTCCTGTCTCCTTTGCATTCGCAAGCGTGTTCCTACGCAACCGCTCGAATATGCCCTCGTCCACTTCCTAGCAGGCCATCAGAAAAAAATGATGATTATTTCATTCATTTCTTCGGGGGGGGGGCGACGAAGTGTATCCTACGTCCTCGGATTTACTGTCGACAATCTGATCCTGCGAGGCGATTGGCACGCCTGAGAGAAGCGATTGGTTACCGCGACGAAGCTCTTCATTCTCCCGTGTGAGCGTCTCCAGCTGTGCGCGCAGGCGCTCGATCTCGGCCTTGTCCTGCTCGGCCTTCTTCTTCTCCCGCTCGAGCAGGGCCTTGGCCGCGGCCTCCTTCCGCGCCGCGATCTCCATCTCTCGCTTGCGCCTTTCTGTCATTCGCTGTTCCCATTCCTCGGTTTTTCCCGCGTCTTTCTGCTGCGCATTCAGACGCATGTCCTTTTGTGTGCTGTGTTGTAAGATCGAGAAATGAAGAATGCCGGAAAATCCGGGGAGAATGGGGCGAACCTTTGACTCGGCTTCGGACTTCCAATACTGTATATCGTTCATGAGACCGGCACGCGCCGTCTCTGCTTCTTCTTCCCATTTGCGTCTCTCCTCTTGAAGCCGCGCTTCGAATTTGATTCGCGCCTCTTCCAGCTGTTTCGAAAATGTGTCAAGGTAAGGTTGCAATGAAACTACCCAAATTAGGAGAAATTCATACCTCCTTCTCCTTTTTCAGCTCGAGCGATTTGAGCTTGTCGTAGAGTGCCTGCGTGTCGACAACTGTGCCGGCTCGTGTACGTTCGCCCTCCTGCTGAGGTCCCGCGATTGGCTGCCGTTTGTCCAATTGCATGCGAGCGGCCTCAAGGCTCTTCTGCAGGCGACTAATCTCCGATAGAGCCGCAGAGGATCGCTTACGTTCGTCGTCCAATTGGCGTTCGAGTATTTTAACTAAACCACCAATCCCCCATTTTATTTATTTATTTTTTTTAAATTGGCACCAAAACAATGAATCAATATTTTTTTGGTTGAATTACAAACTAATAAAACAGAACCCAGACAAAAAACAAAAAAAAAAAAGAGCGAATAAAAACTACGCATCAGGACTTTACCTGCTTCCAGTTCGGGAGACGGGCGGAAATTGCTGTCGACACGAGGCGAGCCCTGGGGGCGCAACGAGGCCACGCGGGGCGCCGCGGTGGCGGGTTTGGCCGGCAGCGGCTTGGTGCCGGCGCGCGTGCCGCCGACCCTGCCGTCCGCCGCCGGCGCGCCGGTCTGCTGCTGCCGGAGGAGCGTCTGCTGCTCCTGGGCGTGCTGCCGCTCGCGCTGCTCCTGCTCCTGGCGCTCGATGTCGGTGATGTAGAGGCGGCCCTGGTCCTGGATCACGTTGGACCACTGCGTCGTCCTCTTCTCGGAGGGCCGCCCGATGGCCTTGAAGCCCAGCGATTTCATGGTCGGCCCCTTGTAGCTCGGAGTGGACTCAGCGATTCGGGCCAGCGAGAGCAAACTGACAAAAACCTGGACATATTCAATTTGAAAATGTATGAATTAAGCTAACATTACTTTAGGAAAAATAATTTGTAAATAAATTATTTCAATTTTAACAAACAATAACGGAAACAAGTCGTACCTGCAGTTCGCCTTTACGAAGGTAGAGGTCGGAGGTGACGAATAGCTCGGCCGAAGCGACTCCGAGCTTCCAGCAGGCTTTGAGGTAGAACCCAATATTCTCCATCTCCAGCAGTGCGATGGGTCTAGTGTTGTACTTGCGGATGATGCCTGGCTGAATGGCATTCGCCAGCCTTGGGATTGGGAGTAATTAATCATATTGCTTAATAATAATTGATGAATAATCTAATAATAAAACAAAAACAAATAAATAAAATAAAATAACGGTAAGCGATAACATACTTGCACAGTATAATGCCCGAGCGGAAAGAGGCTATGGGGTCATTTAAATCAACTTTCTCGTTGGTGGCAGCGGCAACCTTAGCACGAGGACATTAAAAATGCCTATAATAAGAAGCTTCCTCGACCCCCCCCCTCTAACCCCTTGTTGGCGTACCCACTGCGCTAGTTGCCTTTCAAGCTCGCGGTCCCGTTTGCGCTCTAGGTTACGGTGGACTTCCGCATCAAGTCCATACAAACGGACTCCGTTCACCTCCTCGTCGCCACGAGAGCGGTTAGCCACTTGCATAGTGGTGGCCCCTTCCTTTTCGAAGTTGAGCAAAAATATTAATGAAATATTTCATTAATTGTGTTTTGTCAGGGTACTAGGTGGACTTTGTTTTATTGGTACAAAATCACGGCTTAAGCAGGCAGAGTAGAGGAACTATTGGAGAAGAAGGCTCCTCTGTTATTCCACGAGGTCGCGACAGAGCTGATCTGGTCCCGGAAGGAGCGGTCGTAGAGTCTGTAAATCTCGAGAATCGCTCGCTCCATAGTCGTGTTGCCTTCGAAAGCAGCGATCGTCGTCGGTGCGCAGTAGGTCAGGGTGTTGAAGTAAGAGGGGGACAGAATCAAGACCTTCAATGCGGTATTCTCCTTGGCAATCTGGCCCACATCGTCTTGGCTCAAGCTGTAGTCGCCCGAAAGGTTAAGTCGCTCGAGCGCCTTGTTGCGCGCCACTGCCTTGAGGAAATCACCGGCATCCGCTTTGCCGCTGACCTCGACCCTGAGCCCCTTCAGCTTATCGAAGGAGAGCAGTGGCATGGCCTCCTTGAGGCCATCATTCTTGACGGTGAACTTGAACTCCTCTATCGCAGGCATCTCGAGCACGCTTCCCACAAGCTCCTTCGTAGCCTCCTCATTAAGGCACGAGTGGTCGACGCGAAGCTTGCGCACGGGGCACGACTTGAGGTTCTCCACAATCGACGTAAGCACGGGGTTTTTGGTGAACGAATGGGCGACCCCGAACGAAATCGCCAATGACTCGGCCTGCGTGTTCTTTACCAAGGCCGACAGGTCGTAGTTGGTTGGGTGGGTGGGCAAGTCGAGGGAGATCGAGTTGGCCTTCAGGCCGGCGATGCTCTCCAACAGGCTGTGGAGGTGTGACGACTTGAGCATGCCCTCGCTGGGCGCGAGCTCGAGGCTCTCCAGGGCGGGTAGCTCTGGCAGCAGTGACGCGAGGTTCTTGACCCCGTCGTCGTTTGACAACACCTGGTCGTCGGAGTACTTGAGCTTCGTCACGTGGGGCGCTCCCTTGAGGCCTGCGATGCCGTGCTCCATGGCGTCGGAGCTGTCGAAGTCCAGCAGGTGAATCTCACGGACTGAGGGCGAATTCTTGACTACCTCGAGCAGCGCGCTCACCTCTTCGGCCTTGTGGCCGGGCTTTACCTCGAGGGCGAAGATGCCCACGTTGGCGAGCAGCTTGGGGGTGAAGCGGGACTGGAGGTCCTTCCACGAGTCGCCCGGGCCGAACTGCGCCGTAACCTTCAGGGTGGCCTTTGGGGTCGTGGACATGGCCGAGGTATAGAGCTTGCTCTCGAGCAGGCGGGTGACCCCAAGAAGGCTGGAACGGTAGGAGACGATGGGGATCCTCTTTTCGTACCACTCGGGGTATTGTTGGGTGACCTCCACACTGGCGTACCCAAAGGAGGGCTCCAAGATGAGTGGGTAGCTGTAGGTACATCCGTCCTCCGCGAGCTTCCAGATAAAGGAGACCCAGCCCTGGGGCGACAGAGGCACGTGCACTGTTCGATAAATACTGGGCAATGTGCTCACCTGCTTGTGCAGGTCGGCCATCTTGACCTCTGCCTCGCCGATAAGGACGTCCTTTTGGATGAGGTTGGCGTCGAAGACTTGAATCTTGAGCACAGCCGACTCCTTGGCAGGCCCCGGCAGGGACAGAGCCTCGCCATCTTTTCCCCAAGAGGCGTCGAGACACTTCTTCTTGGTGGAGGACTTGGCCTGCCCGCCGTCGGCAAAGGAGAACACCACGTATGGATCGGAGGTGCCCGACTTGTCGGCGCCTACCAACCCGCTCGCCTCGAACAGCAGGAACTCATAGGAGTTGGGGCCTCCGGAGGCCCCTGTGGCCGCCTTCTTACTGAACTTGCTGCGGATGGAGGTCAGCATACCCTTGCTCGAGATGGTGACCAGGGCGAGCTTGCCATCCCAGGAGTGGTCTCCAAGGATCGTGCTCCCGTTCAGATTGATTCTATATTCACTAAGGCTTTTGTCGTTCTCGAGGGTCTCCGAGCCGTACTTGGCCACATGCAGCTCGGGGTCGCCGCCGTTCTTCCGAATAACGGCCTCAATTGAGGTATTGGGCGAGTAGTGGCACAGGGAAGTCGTTCCGTCAGCGCCCTTGACGACAAACCACCAGGAACCCTTCACCTGGCTCGTCGACATGCCATACTTTCGCGGGTCTACTCTTCCCTTGCCCATACTTGTTTGGAGCGTTGGTTGTGTGTCGTTGTTAGAGCAAAATAAATGGGCTAGAATCACGCGATAAAATAAGCCCTCCAAGCTTCAGATAACGCCAATCCCATGGCCGGCCGCATCCGTGGGGGTAACGTCTCCTTCCTAGATGCGTAATTGGACTTAAGTCCACGGGACGTTTTACCAGGGCACACGCAGTGAACAGCGAGAAATAATTGGTTGGCATTCACCGGTTAATTAAGCTTAATTAATGGGCACCTGCCCTATGGGGGAGCGAGAAAAAGAGCTCGGTTTCGTCCCGCCCAATGAGTTGAGGACGCCACGTCGCTCTGACGCGACGAATCCACTGTGAAGTTGACTGTTTCAACAGGTAGAAGAAGGGGTACTCAGCGCTTGGTAGAGAAATCGATTCCCTGTCTTCACTCCACTCTCTTCTGTGACTTCCTAGCGGTGTGCTTGGAGCCACCGATCATCACACGACTTGGCAGAGGCAGGGCAGCCCACACCACCCTACAGTTCCTTGTTGTTAAAGGGCAAAGCATGCAGGGCCTCCACTGTTCGTCAACCAACGATCGCACCACAATACCCAACCAGTCCCGAACGAACAACATCCTGTGGCCCTGACGAGATTGCTACTGCCCCTGCTGCTTCACTACCAACGCAAATCCAAGCTCATGCGCCCTCTGGTCGACCTTTAGATCTCCACGGCAAACCAGAACGATCACAAAAGCGGCTCCAAACGGAATCGATACATGAAAAACAAAAACTGCTGCTGAAGATGGTGCCTTGGAAGTAAAGCTCATTATGGTCTCCGTTTCTCCTCTCATTTCTTCTCTCTGCGGGGACTGCGTCCACCAAAGAGGATAGGACAAATGCAGCGGAAGAGGGATGGGCAATGTCTCCCTCTCACAAACTTCCCTCTACTCTATACCAAGCAGGGTAGCTCTTCCTTATTGCCTCGAGTTTGTGATATCTATCGATTCTTCCCCAGAGTTGAAAGAAGAATGGAAGCCTGTGTCTGGATCGCGGTGATGAGCTCCCCTTTCCCCCACCGTTGTACAGAGGAAGCATTCATTACATGCTGGACGCCGCACGAAGGGCGTCTGCCTCAGCGCAAACCAGGCACGAGGCTTCGGACTTGCCGTCGGCTCCGTCCTCTTGCGAGTTGGACGCGTGGAACGTGTTGAGGGTGAAGTTGTTGTAGTTGGCCACGCTCTCGCCCGCCAGGTCCTGCGCCCATGCATTCACCTAACCGAAGAAAAATGCAACAACACAGAGAACAGAACATAGGAATCAATAGACGAAGAGTACTGCACCACGTCGTGGATGCTTCTGGTCGTCCCTCCCCCCCCACTCTCGGCCACAAACGCACCATGAGGAGTGCCGCAGTGGCACACACGCAAACCCAACTGCCCACGTAACGGGTGGGGAAGTTCTTGTCCTTGGGGATGAAGGTCAGGCTTGAGTGCTCTGCGACATTTCGGGGAGACAGCAGAGCTAATAGCTTCGGCTGCACGAACTTGATCAGGAACTGGCGGATGTCTGTCGCGCGAAGGAAGAAGAAGCCATCGTGAGCCCTTCACACCCGGGAGTGAGAGGGAGAAGGAAAGAATCATGCGACAAGACCGTCTTTAGGGATGATGCTCTGCTCTTTGGATCGCTCTTCTTGCGGCCTTTCCTGCCAGTATTCATGGACTGCGGCCTTCACCGCTTCGTTCGTTTGCTGGCCATCCATGCGGGCCTCATCGCTGAGGAACGCCAGCAGTTCCGCTTCGCCGAACCGGCTTAGGCCGGTCTGTTTACTCGCCCATGTCTCCAATTCTGTTGTAGCCTCAGCATGGTGAGAGAGAGAGAGAGAGAGAGAGAGAGAGAGAGAGAGTTCATCTTTAACGTAGCAACATAAAGATACCCTCTGTTGTCCACTCGAAGCTTTCGCTGGTGGTGTTGAGGCACGACCAGCAGGCGAGGCCCTTTCGGCCGGTGAAGAAGTTGACAATCGCGGTGTTGGCGTATGAAGAACCCGCGACCATCGGTATGCCCAATAGCTTGGCCAGAGCGTTAATCGCGTAGTCGAATATAGCGCCTGATGTGCAACCAAACAACCAACCAATGAATGTGGGTCTATTTTGTTGTGCAACCAATCATCTCGCGGGTGGTACATTACCATGATCTATGCAATTAAAGATCACATCCGCTTGGCGAGCGGCAGCTACCACAGCAGGCCACTCCTTTACGGCATCGATGTGAAGAGTCTCTAACTCTGTACGCAGATTGTGTGCAGTCTGAAGCCCTTGTTTTGCTGCCTGACCACCGACATCATCCATCACCATCATCACCATCATCAAGACGACGATGAACAACAAAGGCACGTCACTAACTTTTGGTATGTGATTCCTAGAGAGGCGACCAATAGTCGTCTCGAGAATGTCCACGTACGTCCACCTTGCGCATGCCAACCATTTCCTTGGTAAACAGGACCTGACGGTTGAGGTTCGTGGCATCGACGTGGTCCATGTCCACAAGGATGAGCTTTCGTACGCCCAACCTGCACAGACCCATGGCCACTCCATTGCCCAGTCCACCGCAGCCAAGCACTAACGCAGTAGCCTCTTCTACCTGTAGACACAACGAACAAGAAGATGAATAACTGACGCGTGCGCACTACATAACAGAGGGCAATCAGAAGACCCAAAATCGAACACCTTTTTTTGTTGCCATGCCACCATAACTCTCTGCCTGTCGAATACGTCACCGGGCACTTCAGGTGGGGGAGGCTCGAAAAGGGTCTTCCTCAAGGGCCCGTCTGCCGACGGCACATCAACTCGTGCTGGTGTGGGCGCCTCCAAGTTCATCTTGTCCTCCTCTTTCTTCGCACTCGTGCGTTACGCAACAGCTCGTGCAAGTGGCCAAACAATTTTCTTTATTTCTTGTGTCGATAACCCTTTTTCTTTGGGCCTTTTCTTAACAGGCAACATTTTCTTTGATTTTTCTCGTTTTGATTTTATGCGCAGAGGAGGACATTTTGTGTCCTTCCGATCTCTTGCCTCGCCTTACTCGAATCCACTTCGCGTTCGTGGGTCGACACTTGTCTCTTTTCCTCTCGCCACCCTTCGCGTGCAATCGAGATTCGCTGGTCGCCCCCTTCGATTCAGCATTTTTAGCAGCAGAGCCGTCGCGATGAAGTCCGGTGTTATGGTGGATCTCGAGCAACGCCAGGCCTGGTTAGAGGCCAACCCCGTCCCCACGGGCTTCGAATCTATCACGGAGGGTGCCGCGAGGGTCATCTTCGAGAACAAGAATGAAGTCTTCTACAATCCGGCCCAGGAAGTCAATCGCGATCTCTCCGTCCTCGTCCTCCAACTCTTCTCCGAACAAGGCAGCCTCTTTGTTTAGCCATATTTTCTACCTATCTTTCATAACTAAGCAAACATAAACATATACTATTATACAACAGTACGACAGGAGAAAGGCGACAGGTTTGATGGCATCTCCGTGTTGGAGGCTCTCTCTGCGACTGGCCTTCGGTCGATCCGCTACTGGAAGGAAGTGCCGGGCATCAAGACCATCGTCGCCAACGACATCGAAACTGCCGCCGTGAAGAACATTCGACGAAATGTCATCTTCAACGGCATCGACGAAACCTGCGTCATTCCCAATCAAGGCGATGCCAGGTATTTTAAAATATGCCTTATAATATAGTGAGCAAAATATTTTATTTATCTAACAACAAAAATAATATATATTTATATTTGTATATAATATGGACAGGGCTGTGATGTACCAGAACCCCAAGTCCTATGATGTGATCGATCTTGATCCCTACGGGTCTGGCGCGGAGTTCTTTGATGCTGCAGTCCAGTCCATTAATGATGGAGGTAAGCCAGACACAAATTGTTGTTTCCCCGTTATTTTACATATTTCTTTTTTTTCCCCAAAAACGTTATGCTTGCATTTGAGGTAACTTTGTTCTTTCACGTCATATAGGCCTGATTTGTGTGACTTGCACTGATATGCAAGTCCTCTGCGGAAACTATCCTGAGGTGTGCTCCTACAAGTACGGCGCTCTTCCACTCAAGGGTACGATTCCAACATGTGGGCTACACAATGAAAATAAAAATAAAAAAAATAAAAAATAAAAAATTAAAATTAAAAATAATGATAATTACAAACAAAAAAGAAGCGAGCAATATGAATTCATGCTTCTCATCTGACAGGCAAGCCTACGCACGAGCACGCCGTGCGAATCGTGTTGGCTTCGCTTGAAAGGTCGGCTGCGCGGTACCAGCGACATATCGTGCCGCTAATCTCGCTGAGCATGGACTTCTACGTACGCATGTTCGTACGCGTCTACACACGACCCGAAGAAGCCAAGCGTAGCATGCTGTACATCCCCCCCCTCCCTACCGCCCTCTACACGCCTATAAACTCCGGAATTCGTAGAATGTCGTCTCCATCTAGCCGGAAATAATTGAAATATTTGTCGCACAGGAAGCTGTCCCATGTTTACCAGTGCTCGGGCTGCGGGTCTCTCCACTTCCAGCCCCTGGGCAGGTGCGAGGGCAAGGGCGCCTCCGTGCGTTACGCGGCAGCTAACGGACCGCCCGTCAACCGTCTTTGCGACGAGTGCGGGCGTGACTTCAAGGTTTGTTTCCTTACCTTCTTCGTAAAAAAAAATTTCAATATCAATATAAAAATAAAATAAAATAATAAAATAAAATAAAATAAAAATATAAGAAGGGAATAGAGACAATAAACTTAAGCTGATTGGCGGAATATCGGGTGCAGGTCTTGGGGCCCATTTGGAACAAGTCGTTGCATGAGGAGGACTTTATCCAAAAGGCCATTGCCGAGATCGACAAGAATAGCGCGCTTTTCAAAACCTACAAGAAGGTCTATGGATACCTGAGTGTACTGTCTCAGGTATGCTGTCACTCCATATTTATTTATTTAATTAATAAATAAAAATTAAAATACACCAATATATTATATTTTCTCGATATATATATATATATTTAACAAAAATACCTCAGGAATTGCCCGACCAGCCTCTGTTCTATGACCTTCCGGCCCTGTGCAAGGTCCTCCACGCCTCCCAGCCATCCATGAGCGTGTTCAAGTACGAATTATCCTTCCATGGAAGTGCAAGCAATACACAGCTGATTTCCATGAAAATTCCAGGTCGGCTATATTAAATGCCAACAAGGGCTACCGAATCTCCATCTCGCATACGGCGGCCACCGCAATCAAGACCGACGCGCCGCCGTCCTTCCTGTGGGACGTTCTTAGGTACTAAGCTAATAAATAAATAATTAAACACGTGTTTCAACAATCATTAGAAATATTTAATTTTATTTTATTATTTTTTACAAAAAAGAATTTATGGGCTTTGCTGAGTTTTTACACTTTTTTTTTGATTATCCTCCTTAAGGGGATGGAACAAGTTGCATCCCGTGCGACCGCCCGCGCCGGGTTCGGTGGCAGCGGCGATCCTTGCCAAGGAGCCCGCCGAGGAAATGGATTTCACCGAGCGAGAGGACACCAAGGTGCGCAATCCCCCTCTGGTGTGTCACTCTCCGACTTCCTTACTTTTTTCAACACACAAGCGCCTCGTGCTGATTGGGTATTATTTTTGTGAACGGCCTGATCGATCTCAACTCAAGACCAAAAAGAACAAGCCGCGCTTCGTGCACAATCCGCCCAACTGGGGACCAGGAACGCGTCGACAGATAAACGTCAAGAGGTGATCACTTGTTTTTTTTCTTTTTTTTTTTTTTG
>CDFF01071124.1:18185-35449 GCA_000826265.1 Acanthamoeba culbertsoni
GTGATCACTTGTTTTTTTTTTTTTTTGGTTTAGTTTGGTTTTGGTATTTAGTTTTGTTTTAACAATATTATGAATTGCTCATTAAATTGGCTGCCGCAATAGCAGAGCCGCACCGGAGGCCGATTCGGGAGAAAAGGAGGATGAGGGAGAGAAGGAGGCGAATGACGAGGGCTCCACTGCGCCGCCTCAGCTCAAGAAGAAGCGACAAGAAGAGTAGTAAAGCAACCGCAATAAGAGTTAGTTAACAAAAAAAAAGTAAACAGTTACAAAAAAATGTCGACTTTTCATTACACGAGAACGCTCTGCGTGTGAAGACACAGAGAAGCCTCTGACTTTTGCGAAGAGCAGACTTAATTGCTCTGTTGGGTCTTCCAGCGTGAAATGAGATACTGGCCGAGCGCGCTGGACGGCTCGGAGCGGCAGACCTGAGACATCTTCGCATTCCTCTCCTGCTGCCAGGCCTCGAGCTATGTAGAAACCAATTAATTGAAGAAAAAAAAATAATAATATATGGGCAACCACCAATAAGGACAAAATCACAAGGATGAAGAGCACATGCGAGGGAGGGGCGGACCTCTTGCTTGCCGCTAGGCTGCTGCTCTACATTGGCCTCCGGTTCATTGTCCCACATCTCACACACCAGAGCGAGTGGAGTGAGGTCGGATGACGCCTGTTGTGCCCCGTTGCGTTCTTGTGCGCTGACGTTGGCGTAAAGGTTGTCGCGAGCGAGTTCGAGCTGGAGCTTCTTCTTCGCCTGCGCCAGTATCTGTCGCTGCTGCTCCGTGAGCTCTCGTGCTACACAGCATGTTGGTGGTCGTGCAAGGTACTTGTAGTAAGTAAGTGTCCTAGAAGTAGAATGATTATGGTAGGGATACCCAATACAGGCGAACGAGGAGAGGTGAGGGGAGACCGCCTGAGCAGCTCAGAGATGGGAAGAGGCTGCTTCATGTCGCTGTTGAGAAAGGGGGGGGGAAAGAAATCGTGAGCATGCTCTGGCATGAACAACATCTCATTACTCAGAGGTGAAGAGTAGAGGTGAGGGCCACATACGCGAGACCCCTCATTGCCGCTCTGCACAGCAGAATATAAATTAATAAAGAAATTAGAAATAAATGTAACGAAGCAGTAGAAGGGGAAAGCAGGCAAGCTGAAAATTAACAACGAACGTACCCATCAATCCTTGGCGAGACTTCTTCTACTGAGTTCTTCCGCTTATGGGTAACGTCGGCCAGTTGCGGCAGCGCTGCCATAGGCCCAGAGAGTGCTTGCCCTGCCCGCGAGAGGGTGCGCTTAGCAAGCACTACTCGCTTGTGAACTTTGTAAAGGGGAAAGAACCTGGTGCTCCAGTATTGGCGAGTGGGTTGCGTGGGGACGAGTGAGGATCGCGTGGGGATGTGTTGGTTGGCGGCGGGTATGACGAGAGGAAACCAGCATTGAGGTTGAGCGTGCCGGGAGGAGACAGGGTCTCTCGCTTGATGCTAAGGCGGGTCACATCACGCTCTGGCGTGGCCAGAGCGGCGAGTCTGGTCGTATTGGTTGCTGCTGGAGGAGGTTCAGCTGAAGTAGAAGAGGATGACTTGTTCCTACGGTGGAACACACGACCGCTCTTTTCTTTCTCTTTCTCTTTCGTCTTGTTGTGAAGTTGATCAATGTCTGTGCTTCCCACGCTCTTCTTTACCTTACGTTGGAACAGACCAATACCTGTGTGATCTTTTGTCTCGTCACGCCTTTTATCCTCCTTCTCTTTCTCCCTGTCCTTCTCTTTCTTCCGCTTTTCTTTGTCTTCCTTCTTCCGCCCCCCACTGGAATCGAGGTCGAGCTCCTCATCCTTGAAGAATTCCTCTGCGGACCCTCCCTTCTTCTTTTTACCGCTCCACATGCCGTTGAACAGGAGTAACTTCAAGGGGGGGGAGGAAAAACGAAAGAGAACAACGAACCGTGCAAAGACGGAAAATAGCCAAAAAAATCAAAAGGAAAAGCGCGCCAGCGCGGACTCAAGGAAGGAGACCAAATCCTCTTGTAAATCGAATTGATGCGACTTCGGAAGGAATGAGTTTCTGCGTCAGACGTCTCACTTGCCTCATCTCATCCCGCCAGCAGCCCTTCGCATGGTCCCGGAGCCCAGCGTGATATCGCTATCACGACCTCTCACCTCCAACAGAAAGCAGAAAGAGAAGATAAACACTCTGAGCTTAGGGTACATATGTATCCTTGAAGAAAACGCATCCTATACAAAGAAGGGCTTGGTTGTGTGATAGTCAAGCCAAATTATACCAGGATCTCCTGGTGTGCGGCAACCTGGCGCGCGAGGGCGTCGGCCACTTGGGAGACGAGATGAGGCTCGGGGACCAGGATGAGATCTAGCAGCCCTGTCTTCCTCTTGACGTAAACCGCGTTGCGTCGCCTCGCGGCATCTTCAGAAGGAAGCTGGCCTAGAGGGAACACCGTAGGCTCGTCGGCCAGGCGAAGCGCCTCAGCGCCCGGTATGATGTGCACCGAGGAGATATATTTGAGGAGGTGATCTTCCTTGCAAATAAAAGGAGCAGACGAGACCACTTGCAGCTTCTCACGCAGTATTCGATACTGTGCAGACGGGATCTGAGATCTAGGCAAGCGGAAAGGGCTGAGGTCTGTCAGACGTACAGTGGATACGTTGCCCATGTTCCAAAGGGAAGCTGCCAAGAAGCTGACCAGAGTGGACACGGCAAAGAGGATGAGCCAGACCGAATAACGTGTGGAGGAGTCCAGCGCTTCGGCATCTGTTTATAGTGGACTGGTAAGAAATGCATTGCCAATGCCACTGCGATAACTTTGCCGTACCGGCCAGGTAGGTGATGATGGCTACCGAGAGAACCCACATTAAGCAGGCCCCAAAGAAGGTCTGTATCTTCTCGTACGCAGCCTCGCTTGCGGGTGCTGACAGTAGGGGCTTCTCCCCCTTGGCGCATATGGACCAAGAGCATGAGAGGCACGAGTTTTGAAGCTCAGGCTCAGCAAACACGTGCGCTACACCATCGGGCCCTCTGTTCGGATGGTCTGAGTGGAGCAACCTTAGTACTTGAGGACTCGCTACTTTGTTGTAGAAGGCTTCATAGTACCAGAGGGAAGATAGACGCTCAGAGCTCGGACAAAGTCTTCATGGTCGTCAGGGGTAAGGAGGAGAGCCTTTTCGCCCTTAGAATCAACGAAAACGGCTCGTACACAAGCATCTCCCCGGTGAACCAACTGGAGCCAAGTAAAGAGTCAGGCAAAGCTGGGGGGAGGGGCGCTCACGGAGAGGCCTACCTGAGCCACATGCTGAAGCTTGGACAGAGGGTACGAAGCCGATACCGACAGGCAACCCAAGGGCAACCAGTTGATAATGCGCAAAGTTGGTTCTTCTTCCTCGTGTACCTCGTAACGCTTCTCCTGCAGTCGCAATACAAGAAGCAGCACCAGAAGTATCGCAGTGTTCAACCCGAGGAAGACTCCATCAAACCAGTCTCCTCCGAGTGAGGCCGCTACTACACTATGGAGGACGTAGAGGCCGGTCCCAAACACATACTGAAGCATAAACACGACGAGAATGAGCCTGAACAGGCCGGTCTCGTCCAGCTGCCACACTCGCTTTGTGGGAACAAACATCGTGTAGTACGTGTCACGAACAGTTGTTGAGGTAAGTGCCGCTTGTAGGAAAGGAGTCCACGCGTGTGTTCTAATTGAGAGGGTCGTTGGCAGTAAAGCAACGGACCCCAGCAGTGACAACAAGTCTGATAAAGTGGAGAAGAGGGTGAAAAAAAGACTAAACTTTCGCAGTAAACCTGCACTTAAAGCAGGCTATTCCTTCAGTACTACTGAATACTACAAGTCTAAACCTTCATCGCTCGGATCACTTGAAATTTCGGTCGATTATGCACAGGGCTGTTCATTGGTTGCTCTGCACAGAAAACAGCGAGCCTATTGGTGCAAGAGAGGGGTAAAAGCCCGTAGGAGATACAAAGCAGCCGGCCAAGAGGGAACGCCTGACGTCCAGGCTCACGCGTTCGTGTCCTTCCCACCGTAGGCAACCGCGACGATCAGTCCGTTCTTGTCGCTCGTCACGAACAGACACTCGTCGCTGCACAAACCACACAGGTGAGCTTAGTTGCTACGTTCCCTTCTTGTAGCCCACCACCAAGGAAGGAGGGCCATCATCGTACGATGCGCCACATGGGCCGAAATCAAGCGAGACAGGTCGAATGTCCCACCAACCCGGCACAGGCGGGTACGGATCCTCGCCTACATTCAACAGCGGATAGATTGAAGGGAGGGGGGGGGTGAAGTCAACGAAAAGCGAAAACGAATCGCTTCGTGCTGGGGAAGACAAGACACCTTCGTCGTCTTCATGGCCGTCGTGACGCTTGGCCTCGGGCTCGCGCGGCGAGAAGAAGGGCAGCTCGTGCTCGGGCAAGCCGGTGTTCTTATTCATCACCAGACGCACCACGTTGTAGCCCACCGGCTGCGGCCTGTTCCACGAACCGTGAAGCGAGATGAAGGCGTCTCCTCTGTACGGCTCCGGAAAACGGGTTCCATTGTAGAACACGATATCCAGCGGCGCAGTGTGTGCCTTGACGACATGAAGAAGTGTTAGACACTGGACAATGGCTCACGTAGTCGGGGGTGTTTTATTTGTGTTTACCTGGAGATTGTAGACGGGCTTCACCACATTGTCGGGATTGTCGCACCATGCGTCACTGCAGAGTAGATGTCACATGAATCGTTCAGCAAACGACGGTGGTAAGATAATCGTCGTCACTACTCCGTAGCAGCAGCAGCAGCAGCAGCAGCAGCAGCAGCAGCAGCAGCAGAGAGAGAGAGAGAGAGAGAGAGAGAGAGAAGCACCTGAAGCGAGAATCGTGTTCAAAGTAGGGATGCACCCACTGTGTTCCCTTCGCATGGGGCCGGGCAGTTGGAGGAAGACGAGAGTTGCGCAGATCATACTCTGACCTGTGTGAATGGATTAAGAAGATGATTGCTATACACGTTGGGTGAGAGACAGGTTACCAGCAGTAGGGATAACCATAGAATGCACCCGGCTTATCGAACAGGTTTACTTCCTCTGAGGGGTTGTCGTTGTGTACATCTCCCATATCCCTACAGGGGGAAAAAATAAGAAGAAATATTACGGAGTTAAGAAAAAAAAAATAAATAAACATATAAACAATAACATATGTGCCATGAGTATTCTACCTGCGTTGAATATTGTCGACACCATTCTCGACACCCCACAGGCGGCGAGGGGAGGCGTGGTCGAACCGCATGCCCACCTCGTTACGCATACCTCGGGCCCAAATCTCACCTGTCTCCCATCTCACCGACCTAGTGAAATTGGCCGGCTGGACGAATCGACGAATCATGGCGCTCGTATCGTCCCTGTCTACGTTCCTCAGGCTTCCCACACTACATGAGTTGGAATAAAATTTAGGAAAAAGAAAGAGGAAAATGGTATTGGAATGGACGGAATTTAGCGTTAGGCCGCACCTCACGTAGAGGTTGCCTTCGTCATCCATCTCAAGGGTTCGAGTAGGGTGGCCACAGCAGGGTATGTTGGAAATGACCATCGAGGGCCGTCCCAACCGCGTACGCTGGCCCGGCCTGTACTGCCACCTCCACACTTCCTTGGAACTAGAGTGGCGTGTAACCAATAGCAAGACGAGTGAATTAACGTACCTTACGAAGAAGGTGGGGGGGGAAGAGTAAAAATAAAACAGGATCAGAATATACTTAGACGCGTAAATGTAGCCGTTCTTTTCATCAATGACGAGGCCATGGTTCAGAGGAGACATGCTTGGATCTAACGCAAGGATCGCGCGCTCGTTTTCTGCAGAACAATGTTCAGTCAAGGGGCTTTGCTTGAATGAAATGGATGGCATATATATCTATGGACATACGAGAAGAGACGCCGTCCTTGTCATCATCCCATAGCACGGAAATGGCGCCAGTGCGTCCGGCCTCAATCACAATGGCGTCTCCATTGGATACGAACCTGCAGCAGAAACGTTGGCAAAAAAGTAAGATAAAAGCGCCTGAGCATCCAAGAGGAATCATGTGTGTCTTACACCTTACAGCCCGGGGTCGCTGAAGGTGTTGAGTCCACTTAAAAGCGCAAAAGCCTTCGGGCACAACCGCCTCCTCAATGAAGGGCAAGTTTCGTGAACACAACCCGGCCCCATAAGATCCACCTTCAAGTTGAGAGATGAGGTGAACGGAGGCTAATCTTGGCACGATTGAAGAGGGGGAAAAAGTATTCTAGTAGAGACTAAAGAACGCCAGCAACCATGTGAGCACATACCCAAAACGAACAGGCCCAGTACAAGGCACCAAGATAGGGCCGTCACGGTTACCTTCGGCAAGGCAGTTGCCATCCCTCTCTTCGGCACTTTAGTTTTCTTTTTTTAATGCTTTCATTCACTTAGCTGCGGAGTGAAATTGTCGACAACGAAAAAGACAGCGCTCATCACACGTCTGGCACGACGGAAGAGCGTATCTGCAACGAGTGCGTGTCGCTCGCGCTCACAAGCACATTCGTCTCCGGGTTGATATGGAACGAGTTGATGCCGAGCTTATCCGTCACAACCGCGCGCTTGTTGTTCTTCAGCTCCTCCACGACCGCCCGCTGGTCCTCTGGCCGAAGCAGTCCGGCCGCTCCCGATGCGGCTCGCCCTCCGCCGATCTTCTGGGCGGCGCTCAAGTCTTTACAAAGGGGAGAGTCACAGTTCAGACCATGGATATATAAAAAGGGGTGGTCAGGCCGAGTGGGTAGTGGGAAGACTGGTAAACGCACCCCAGTGGTAAAGGAAGCCGTCCTCGGAGCAGGTGAAGAGGTTGTCCGGCGCGGTAGCATGGTACTGCACCTCCCACACTGCATAAGAGAGAGAGAGAGAGAGACTCGGGGTCACCATCACTCGTCGAAGGGGATATCTTAAGAATCGTACCGTGGCTGGTATGCTCATTGATGTGAGCGTATGGAATGTTCTGCCGCAGGTCCCTGGCAAAGGTAGACAACACGGCAATGAGAAGGAAATGCCGTCCATCAACTCGGCAACAGTCGAGCGAGAGTAGATTACCACAGAGCAATAGTCCCGTTGCTGTAGGCCGTGGTCAAGCGATGCACCTGGAACGGATGCCTAGCGACACTAGTGATGAACCCCTCCTTGGTAGAGCTGACGTACATTGTTGACACGTTTCACGCATGAGGAACAAAGGAAGAAGATGAGAGCGCATGCTCCTGATACGTACTCGTGAAGCTGCTTGAACACAGCCTTGGCGCGAAGGTCCTATCCCGTGAAAGAGGCGAAGGATGCAGAATAAGAAACAAGACTGGGCCAAAGCATGTTTGTAGCTGCATAGCCTTACCCAGATCTTCATCGTGTTGTTACTGGCCGTAGTGAGAATGGTGGTCTGGGTCATGAACTGCACGGACGTCAACGCGCAGCTCTCCGCTCGGACTGAATGGCGAATAAGGTCTTAGGGCTGGACCCTTATCCGAGGGCTCACACAAGGGACATACGAAAGGAGACGTGGGGCTTCGTCGCTGTCAACTGGAGGGCGTGGATCGTCCCGTCCTCACCCACGGTTACCACTTCATGAGTCTCGGGCGCATAATCAATGCCTGTGGCCGCAGATTTGTGCAAGTCGGTAGCGAGTGCCTCCCTTGGTAGAAGCTGAGGTCCGCCGATACCTCTGATGAGTCAACGGAGGAGAAGATGAGAAGGGACGTAAGAGGGTACCGCCACTTGGCCTTCATCCATGTCTACAGGAACGGGGCACACCATTAGTATGCACACCTGTAGAGGACTTGTGACTGGAAAGAGACATTACCGCCAGAGAACAGGTTCTGTGGCACTTGGTAGAGTGAATAGGATCCTTTGGTCGATGTAGTCAGCACGAACACTTCGTTGTTGGCCTCCACCGCCTAGAGGTGGTTCGTAAGGCGAGAACGGGACGCCAAGCAACCGCAGGTACCTTCAGGTCAGTCACTCCTCCGTGTTGGACGGCTTCGTAGCACTCGAATGGTGCCTCGGGGCCTTGTTCCTCCCCGTTAGGCAAGTTCAATTGCCACAACGTCACCTTGTTTACCTTCGCCACCAACATAATAAACACACGCAGCTCATCGAAAATCACGGGCACAAACCTCTTCTTCCCAGGTGCCGGTAGAGAAATAAGAAGCGCGACCAATTGGGTCATAGCGTGGTAGCCAGCGGACTTTGTTGATCTTTGTTCCTGTAAAATGAGCCGTGCTCCACTGCTCCGTGTGCATCTTGCCGTATTGCCGCCTTTTTGTTTTCTCTATATTTTCTTTTTCACCTGCTTGTCCCCTCCCGCTGCTCCACTCCAAGACAAGGTTGACAAGGAGAAACAAGTGACATAACTGTACATGGAAGACCTTATTTTATTTTATTTTATTTTTGTAGTTACAGCTGGATTGATTAATTTTGTTGGTGTCAGTTACACTGGCAAGTAATTACCACATTGTCTCCGTTTCATATTACACCGCACGCCTTCTGGAGGCTGCCACAAGAGCAGCAACAGACGCCGTAAGTGTAAAAACACCCGATAATTGAGAAAAAGAAGGAGCGATAAGCTGGGATCATGACGACATTCCTGCTTTCTTCTCTGCCAATTACGGTCGACCCCGCAGGTTGCCCGCTGGAGTTCTGTCGGTTTTCTCCGTTGTGGTCTTGAACCTTCCCTTGCGTAGGTACTGCTCACGACTACCTAAGCCTCGTGCGTCCTTCTCGACCCACCGGTCTATTACACGCACCAAAGCAAGAACGACTTCTACTTACCCAGACGAACAACAATGCAGAATGCGCAGCCTCACCGTGTTGCCTCACGCATGAGCAAACTCGGCACCGAGACAGCCTTCGCTGTCTCTCTTGAAGCCTCCAAAGTTGCTGAGACTGGCAAGAAAGTTTACCCGTTCCACATCGGCGATCTCGATTTCGCATCGCCCGATTTTGTTGTAAAGACGATGAACAAAGCCGTAGCCGAGGGCAAGACCGGTTATTGTGCTGGGGCAGGTATCCTGCCTCTTCGCAAGCGACTGGCCGAGGTTATTGGTGCGCAACGCGGCGTCACCTACGGCCCTGAGAACATTTCTGTCCAGAGCGGCGGCAAGCCAGTCATCACTAAGTTCCTTGCCTCCGTGATGGAGGAAGGGGACGAGGTCCTCTATCCCAGCCCTGGCTACCCAATTTACGAGTCGCAAATTCAGTACCTTGGTGGCGTTCTTAAACCCTACACCTTCACCGAGAGCGAGAACGGCTTTGCTCTCGACTTGGCAGGCCTTCGCAAACTGATCACCCCTAAGACCAAGATCCTCATCTACAACAACTACCAGAATCCCATGGGTACGCTACATTCTTCATTTGTAATATGAAATAGAGCAAGCGATAATAAGCAGCAAGATCGATTTCGTCACGTAACCAATTCTACTTTCCAGGAATTGCCAGCTCAGATGAAGAGATGGGCGAGATAGCAAAGATTGCTGTTGAGAATGATTTACTTGTCTTGTCTGACGAGGCTTACTTCAACATTCTCTACGATAACGTAAAGGGCAAGAGCATCGTCTCGCTGCCCGGTATGTTCGAGCGCACCACTATCCTCTACACGTACTCTAAGTCCTGGTCCATGACCGGATGGCGACTGGGCGCTGCTGTGGGCCCCCAGTGGATCATCAACCTCATCAACAAGCTTAACACCAACGACGAGTCCTGCACTACTCACTTCATCCAGTGGGCCGGCATCGAGTGCCTCACCGAAGAGGGTGAGAAGTACACCGCCAAGATCGTCCGCCAGCTCCAGGAGAGGCGCGACGTGCTCGTCAAGGCTATCAACGAGGTTCCTGGCTTCCATTGCCACCCGCCGCCAGCCGCCTTCTACCTCTTCGTCAACGTCACCGAGGCCATGCAGAAGATGGGCATCACCAGCTACGAAGACTTCAGAAGGTACCTTGACTTGACCAAGATGACAGCGAGCGAGTGTGTTAAAGGTCTGACGGTTGGTTGTAGGCAAATTCTAGACGCCACTGGCGTTGCCTTCTGCACACGAGAGCACTTTGGCGCCTCTTTGCCTCACGAGACCCAGAAGTATGTCCGGTAAGATGTCTCCCACCCCTATTACTCGACAGTATAACAGAGCCGTTGTGTAATACAACTAACCGCAATTGCTGCCACCAGATTCGCCTACTCGGGCATTGGGCTGAAGGACATCGAGGAGTCCGGTAAGCTGCTCAAGGCCTTCATGGAGAAGTTCAACACGAACGAGACCAACGCTGCCTAAAGCGGCCGAAAAAAAGAGCGGAAAAACATATTCCCCCCTCTCAAACTGCTATCACGACTCAGCTGCTTCTCCCTATCATTCCCTCCCCGATTTTGTGAACACCAACATAGCACTACCTCAGCTGTGCATCACAGGAGTCCTTCCCTTTCACCTTTTGGATTGCGAAGCGTCCTCCGCTTAGGGGATTCTACTTCCTCTTCATTGGTGAAGCTGAGGCCGAGGGCCCCTGCTTACATCGTCGGTATCGGCGTTGGCTCTGCAATAAAATACTGAAAAATGAGCTATTTTTCTTTTCTGATTTACACCTTCTGTTGCCCTGTGGAGGAAAAAGATCCATTACGAGACCCAGCCGCTACCCAATCGCCTTTCATACTACTTCATACTACTCAGCGAATGAGCACCCTGAGCTCTCTATTGATCGAGCTCCTGCTGCCCTTCCTCGTCCTCGCGCCCTCGTGGTGGGCGGGCCGCTGCAAAGGTTCACACACACAAGGTTCATTTCAATCCAATCAGGAAATTACGGAAGTTTGGGACATTTAACAGCTGTCGCGGGCATCTGTCTTCTGGACGATTGGGTTGCTTCTTGATTTCCTTCGTAGTTGGATAGGGAATGCAAAGCCCGCTTCCCGAGCTCGTCTATTGGCTCTACGGCCTAGTATCCCCGTACTGTCTGGTCAACCTGTACGGCATGTTTGCAGGTGATTAAAGGGTCCCAAGACAGCCGATCCGGAAGCGATACGGCTTCCACTTCAAACCCTCACATCCTCAGTGGTACAAGACGCTTCTGTCGGGCCTGTTCACCGACACCCCCACCATCCTGAGTCTGTTGAAGCACAACCCGTTTCCGGACAAACCCCCAGCCTTCATTCGCACCAGAGTCCGCTTCCCTTGTCCTCTCTCTCTCTCTCTCTCTCTCTCTCCTTCCGAGGGTTGATACGCTTCTCCCTGACGTGTTTGTGATGGGGATGCAGATATGCGAGTACAGGTTCGCCGAGCCAGGGGCTGGAGGCGGATCCTAGGGCCTGATCCGTGATTGATGGCTTGAGCGCGACCTCGGGGGGTACGGAGCCGAGCCGGCTCACGGCCTGGAGAACGTGTGGTCCTTCGGCATCGACGTCACCAAGCATCTGGACCTTCCCCACAAGAACACCTCCGGTGTTAGTAACTCCCTCCTTGACTGCTCAGTCGAGCCGAGCAGTTTTATTATACACACGACTGCCCCCCGATGGACAGTAGACTCTCCCCACCCTCCTCTTCCTCCTGCTCTTCCTGGAGGAGGCGCTGTATCAACGCCTCGTTGGTGTTCACACGCTCGATCCACACGTCAGCTCTCTCGCCCTCCACCAGGCCGTGCATGGAATAGACCACCCCCAACACCTCCTTCACGTTCCCCCGCAGGTCCTTGGGCACGCAGGGCGAGGTCTTCCACCTCTTGCCGCCCGGCTTTGGCTGTCCGTCCAGGTATCGCCGATGTTGCTCAAGCTGACGCTTTCGCAGCACCTTAGCTATGCGTACAACCTTTTCGAGTAGGGACGTGTCAACTCTGAGAAAGGAAGGAAAGAAGGGAGGAAGAAGGAAGAAGGAGAAGGAAAATACCTCAGAAAAATAGATGGTGCCTCCGCCAGGGCCACAACCCATCCTTTTCTCAGTGGGCGGGCCGTGCTGGCCCCAGTGGATCTTGCGATGGTTGTTCTCGTGGAAGGCAAGTATCACCAGTACGGCACAGGACGGGACCGGCACCACGTGAACAAGTTCATATCGATTGCCGACTTGGCGCAGGTGAAGCTCTACGTCCATCCTGTAGCTGGACCAGCCGGTGGTAGCTCGAGCGATGGCCTCGCTCACGGCTTTGGGGGACTGCAGCAAACGACCGCGTGAGCTGTGGGTTGATACGATACAGCTACCGAGCTTTGTGATCCATACCAGACCTAACGGTCCCACCCGAGGTGCAAGGATGCTGGCGTAGGAAGAACCGTCCGCCACACCACAGCGAACACGAACCCGTTCTGTTTGCCACGTGGATAATTGTATCAGCTGCTAAGCTTTCCCAACACGGGACGAGTTGTACCAATTCGCAGCATTAGATGCGTGAAGCAGAAGAGTTTGCTTCGTGCGAAGTTGGTTGTCCTCCCTTCCAAGAAGTGAATTGGGGAAGAAGAAGAGATTAATGAGAAAGGAAAAGGCTCGAGAAATAAAATCAAAAAAAAAAAAGAGATGGAGGCGGTTAATCAAACAGATGCTGATGATGAGTTCGAAGTTGTTGAAGAATTTCATATCCCTCTCGAGTTTGCGGATTTCCAGGGCACCAATCTGCTCCAAACCTTCAAGAACTACTCGCTAATTGTACCACTTTCCGGATTAGGAGAACTACTCCTCACCATTGCGTTATACACACATCTATTTGGCAGGGCTTAGACACTCCTCATCCAATAATGAAGTTGGACAATACAATCTACCAGGGCACATACGAACACGTCATAGGCACACATCTCTATTTTGAACAGCCAGGCACGTCCACCTGGCGAAGTTGCCCTCCCAGTTTGTGTTAACGTTGGATGTTCCCTTCCCCGGACCACAGGAGAGGGAGCGGACGAGGAAGAAGATGCCAAGTTTGTCTTTTCGTCCCAGAAAAAGCTCGTCTTTCGACAAGTGGCGCTCATCCCCAAGTCTGGGCCGACCAAGCCGCCAGAGGCAGTCCCCACACCGCCTCAGCCGCTCGAGCTTAGTGAACAGCAGCCAGACTTCTATGTCACCACTTCTGAGCAGAACACATCAACTTCCACATAAGTTGAGCCTATATTTCACTTTCTTCCCTCCTACTTTAGCCTTCCACCGATGCGGCCTGTTTTCGATCGAAATTTTTTTCTTACTTTCTCTTTCTTTTCTTTCCCTCCCTATTAGTAGAAATCTTCCATTCCAATGTTGACCACATTTTCTTTTGCTGAGGACGCCCGAGCGGCCTTGCATCGACCCCAGTACGTCCAACCGGCCGCGCCGGCGATGACCGAAGCGGCCAAAGGACAGGACCAACTCGGATGTGGGGATATCGGACTTACAGACCTCTGACCAACAAGTCAACCTGTGGAGCGGAGAGGTTGAATCGCAGCACTGGTGCAAAAGGGGTGTCGCCGGGGTCCGAGTACAGATACTGAGCTCGCACCACTGGTGGGCACGACAACAGAAAGAGAAGTGGCCCAGTTAACAATGAAACCGACATGACGAAAGGAAAGAATGGTGAGAAATCACACCAACAGCGAAGCAAACGACGGCATACAGGAGGGGACCTGTCGTCTTCATTCGAACAAGCGTGACAACCTACGTAACTTATGCAGCGTAGTTTCCTCCGGAGGTTCCCTTTGAATCGCCGTTTCTTTTATTAATCATAAAATTAAATAAATAAAGACTTTACAGGGCGTCGTGTCTGTCAAAGTTGACCGCGTCGATATCTGCTATCGAGCGAGCGTTCCGCCTTCGCCAGTAGGAGATGACCACAGCGCCCACGATAACCAACAGCACCGCCACCACGGCCAACGGCACCGCAACCGCCACGCCCACAATCACGCCTATGTTATCGTCCCCGCTGCTTCCGTCCTCCCTTCCACCCACCAACACACCCAAATCTGCACACAGATGACCTATATTAGTACTTATCCTTTTTCCTCTAATTTTTTAAAAAAATACAAGAGGAGGTTTACCGGGGTCGTAAATGAGGGACTTGTTGAAGCGACCGAAGGAGAGGACCAGCTGCGAGGTGTCCGGGTCGAGCCAGTACTCTACCGGCGCCCTCTGGTCTCCCGACCCGTCATTGAAGGTGACCACTTTCCCGTCGATTTCCACCGCGTCCACCAATCGGACGGTGGTCGACACCGCGCCGGCCGTGTAGGCCGTCTGCTGGCCCGACAGGCCGAAGGCGCGCACGAAGCCGCCGTCGCCGTCCTTCGGGACGGAGCCCGTGAAGGGCGGGTCGATCTTTATTCTCACTTCGGCCCTTCCGTCGGCCTCTTCATCGCCCGTGAACTCGGGCCACGGCCAGTTGGCGATGCGGACGGTGAACTTGGTGAAGGCGGGAGTGATGTTGAAGGCGACGCTGCTGTCGAGAGACACCTCCTGTGTCTCGTTGAACAGATAGAACTGCAGCTGCAGAACGGTGCCGTTGTTCGGCCCGCCGTCCCGCTTGTCAACCGCCGCTTCGGCCGAAGCGGAGGAGTTGAATTGCAACCCGCAGGCGAACAGGAAGGACTGGCTGGACCCGAGCGGGTTGCCGGTTTCCTCTCCCCACATTCCTGTCATTGTTGACGTGAGCTTTCGGTGGAAAGTGACGATATGTGTCCCTATGGGAGTGTGTCAATTAATTACCGTCGACAACCGTGGCTGTTTCGATGAGGGAGCCATCAGAGGCCGTCCTGCCCACAGAGCCCAGCGACAACATCACTCCAGCCATGTCTTGCACGTTCCCTTCCGCATCTGCAGCATTGCAACGCACGAAATGGAAAGTGAGAATCTACCAAAACCATCGTTTACCTAAAAAGGTAACCACCTTTGGGAAGGATAAGCACGGCGGGAGCCGATAGGTTGAAACAAAGCATGGGCATGTCGTCATCGGTCGTCATGTTGGACAGCAGAATTTGAGGACTCGGGCTAGGCGTGGGACTCGGCGCGGGCAGCGAACATCCGCCTTCACCGAAAACGACCGTTCGTGAGACTGACACAAATAAGGAAAGTGAGCGGGGAGGCGTGTACTGGTGGCCGATCCGCCGTCGCTTTGCGAGAGCGTGAAGGACTCCGTGGAATTCCATATAAAGCCAGAGTTACAGTTGATGCCTAAAAAAGGAAGTTAAGTGTGCCATTTAAGGTAATTGTGAGGGGAGGATCACGAACCAATGGCATTCGTGCCGTAAGCTGAGATGGAAGCCAAGCCGGCCTGATTCCATCTGGACGAGCTTAAGGCGACGATTCCTGCGGGGAACCAATCAGATTGAGTCGACGGAAAATGGACCAATAATAGCGAACGACTCACCCATTGCACCGTAACTGGCCGTCAACTGCAGCGATCCAAGTTGATCCCATAGTCCCAAATTGTTGAACCTCAAGCCTACAAGCGGATAGCGACGATATCAATGAGGTTGCAATGCAATCTACAATTCACCGAAGCATACCAACGGCCGGATAGGTCGTAGCGGAAATGGATAGAGGAGACAATTGCTTCAACGAGAATGTCGGTCCTCTGATCAGAACTCCGACTGCGTTGTAATGTTAAAATGAAACTGGTGGTCTGCCGATATATCAACATTTATATTTATATTTATATTTATATTTATATTTATATTTATATTTATATTTATATTTATATTTATATTTATATTTAATATGTTATACCAAAACTGCTGTCGACGTCTATGGACGTTGTTTCTTCCATGTTCCAGATAGGTGCCACCAATTCGATTCCTACAGATATTTTTATCATATCATAACTTAAATATTTGATGGATAACATGTTTTCAATTCTTCTCAAAATTTCGTACCAACGGCACTCGACTCGACCTTAACTATCAAAGGAGCTTTTTGATACCATTTCAAGTTATCTCCGAACAGTCCTGTGGATATCGTATAAATGGGCTATTGTGTGTGCAACATAGATGGGAAAATATTACCTCGGGCCATATTGGTGGCCGTAATGGTTACATTGCCCAAAGTGGTCCACATAAACCCAGTCGCAACGAATCTGATGCCTATATAGCCTCGATATGAGAAAGAAATTTCGCTGAAAAACGAGTAAAGGGCAAACCAACCCACGGAGGAAGCGCCGCTTGCCTCCACTGTGATTGGCTGATTCGAGTTCCAGGGACTGGCGGACTGAAAATATACGCCTGTTCAAAAGAAAAGAAGGGGAAGTGTGGGAAAGGATAATATTAAATATAATTATGAGTAGAGAGTGGTACCAAAAGCGGTTCCAGGGCCTTCAACAAATATGTGCAATGGCGCGTTTTGTGTGAAAGTAACGTTGTCAGCCGTGTAGAGTCCTTTTTTTTTTGGTCAACAAAAAAAAGGAATATAAGTCCACGTGTTGGGTGTATTTCGCGACAACGGTTGGACTATTTTTTGGTACCATAAAGGGCGGAACTGTCGTTAAACGCCATAACTTGGAGAGTGAGCGGCCCATCTTGGACCCACACAGCTTGGTTGGCCAAATGAAGTCCCTTGTACTGCAAGTAGCCTGAAATAAGATGGGTCAGTTATATACAAAGAAGAACAGCTGCGACATGACAACCGATTCACCTTGTTCAGGGGACGTAATATCGTAATCAAAAACCACGAACGTGACATCGCCGTGCTGGTTTACCTTACCACCAGTGGACACGAGGATGCCTGCATGGTGGTGAGTGGCGATGCGAGCAGAGCAAGCGCAGGGTTGAAAATAATTGAATCTAACAGAAGACCCACCACTCCGTGAAAAGGTGCAAGAGCCGTTCAGGTTGAGGGTGACGCCTGAGGGGATGGTGAACAAGACAGAGCCAGGTAAGTCCGCGCTTAGCGAAGCAGAGCACCTGCCGCAAAGAAGTGGGAAGTGAGGATTTGGATAAGGCGCCCCAATAAATAGCGGAAATACGAAGCCGGTGGTTTGGAACCGTATGGTCAAGTTGTGGAGCGCTACTGTGCGGGGCGCGATAGACTCGTAGGTCTCTGTGATGCTAAGGGTGTCTCCGTCAGTTAGATTGGCCCAGGCCGCGTCGAAGGTGGAGAACTCACAAGTCGAGCACAACTCCACTGTGGAAACATGAAGGGTTAGTCGGAGATTCACACACATATATATATCGTGTTGAAAAACCCGAACCCGTTCGGCCCTGCGCCACCAAAGGGACACCGAGGAAGAAGAGCAGCACAACAAAAAAGAGAAGTGCTTGCATGCGAACAGGCTTCGTTTTGAAAAGAAAAGCAAGCCAAGGCAAGCTTCCGAAGGGAAA
>CDFF01071125.1:0-11795 GCA_000826265.1 Acanthamoeba culbertsoni
TTGCAAATTGCATTCCTTAAAGACTACAATGAACCACTGTGACAGATCTTCAGAAAAAAAGAGGGAGTTATTTATTGTCGGTTTCCTTAAGAATCTTGCCTGTTGCGGACAGCCGTGTGAATGACCGATATGTACCGCTTGGGCATATCCATCTTCTTCTCCAGCAGTTCTAGCATGAGCTTTCGGCACACCTCCTTGTACTCGTCGTTCTTCGGCTTCTTCGTTTCTGCAGCCGAACCCTCGTCTGTGGACTCTTTCCCTCCCTTGTCTTCTGCTTCTTCCTTCTCCTTGCCCTTCTCCTCCTCCCTCGACTCAATATCCATTTTGGCTTCGGTCCGTCGCCGCTTCTTGGCCTGATCGGCTTCAGCTTGAGCGCCAGCATCGCCATCTTCCACTTGCATCCCTTCCTGCTGCTGATTGTCGACAACACTCCCAACGCCTTCCTCTTCTTCCTCTACTGCGGAGCTTTCTTCGGCCTTTTTGTGGACTGTTTCCCCATTCGTGGCTTCTGCTTTCTTTTTCTCCTCTGCTTTCGCGCGTTCTTCACTGCCCAAATCTTCGATGATATGTTTGAGGCACGCTTTTTTAACTTCCTTGAACTCAAATTGGTCGGCAATTTCCCAAAGCGTCAAGAACGTATCCTACGTAATGCAGTATCTGAAGTCAATTTCTTTCTTGGACACCTTAACTATTTATTTTTATTTTTATTAATTTTATTTTATTTTTATTTTTTAATAATTCTTGGATCCGTTTTCGTACCTCAAATCTGCCGATATTGTGAGCGAGGTAGCCTTCAACGGCTATTTGCAACGACGGAAGCAGGAATTGGTCGGCCACTAGCAGCAATTTAATCTGCCAAATTGAAATATGTGGATGTCAATATCATGAAATATTGGAAATTAATATATAACATATTATATATTATATATTATATATTGATGAATTAATGAATATTTTAACGCACTGCAAGTTGAATGTGGAGTTCTTCTTCGGCTGCAGCCAATTGGTGAGTGTAGAGGAATTTGACGAGACGCAAAAACACGTCTGGCTCGACATCTATGATTTCAATCTCGCCCTATTGGGTAAGAGGAGGAAAAAAATAGTTTTAGTGGTGAGCCAATCGGAAAATAAATCTCCTGAGGAAAGGCAGAGAGAGATTGGTGTCAAAAACCAGATCGGATTCGCGCCACTGAGACATGAACATGATGTTGAAATAATCCGAACGCGAGGACAAAACAGCCCTATTGGCTCTGTTTCAAAATATATATATATATATATATATGAGAAAAATTGAACCAAAATGATCTGTAGATAAACAGTCTCGACTGTTTTTTTAAAAAAAGTTACGAAAAAAAAAAGAACAAAGAATAAATTGTTGATACCTGATTTTCTGTCCCTGAACGACGAATAGAACGTCCCACGTGTTTTCCTTCCCCGTCGGTGGGAAATCAGCAGAAATTTCGCCGACAACGATAAGTGAATCGTCGAGAGGTTCGCCGGAAACCTCCGGAGCCGGAATGGAAAAGTCAACCTCTGTTATGTTAATACATGAATATTATATTTAGGTTCAGTCAGTCTTTTAACTGTGTATAGATATCTTATATAATATATCTATATAAATTAGAGAAATGATTGAAGCGATTGCGTTACCGGAATCCTTGACGAGGTGATGAAGAGGCGAGTTGCCCTGCGCGTCGACCAGGGTAGGGTCGGAGCCTTTGTCCAATAGGACCTTCAAGACTGACTTTTTACGGAGAATTGCCGCGAAATGTAGCGGCGTGTACCGGCCACACTCCGGAAGCGTGGCCGCGTTCGGATCCGCCCCGTTATTCAACAGAATATCCGCGTAATCGTCATTATGCCTAATATGTTATGCGTTATTTTGGTTCGTCAAACTTATACGATTTTTCAGATTTTTAAGGGGTATCGAATAATTGAAATAGTTGATACTATTTTATATTTGTTTTTTGGTTGAATGTTACCAGACTGCGAAGTGGAGAGGAGTCGCGCCGGTGATGTCGCGCGCGTTGACGTCTCCGCCCTGCGCGCGCAAATAGGCGATGAGTTCGCCAGACATTCGCATCCGTTTCGAGCGCGGCACGTGATAGTTCTTTGCCCTAAAGGAAAATGAGGGAAAATCAACCAACGGGTGTGAAAATACGGGAAATCAAGCGATTGGCGGAACCTGGCCGCCCAATGAATGGGCGCGCAGCCCTCGCAGTCGCGCGCATCGGGATGCGCGCCGGCTTCGATGAGGAGTCGCGCGCAGGCGACGTCCGGTTTCTCCGCCTGGAGATGAAGCGGAGTCCATCCGTCGACAGAAACTGCCTTGGCGTCCATCCCATTGGCCAGAAGATATTCCAGTAACTTTTTCTTCCTGGGGAAAATTATGGGTAACATTCTTCTATCCATATCATCAGAAATACGGTGGAAATACCTCTCGATTTTCAGCTCCCAATCCTTTGGCGGAGGCGTCTTTTGTTTGATGAACGCAAAATGGCGTGCAATTGCCGTACTCGGTATCTGAATAATTTTATATAAAATAGTAAATATGAAAAAATTGGTGTCAAGATATATGATATTTGGAACCTTTACTCACAAAATAATATATATTGAATATTAAAATTTGTTACAACGCACCATTTCGAACTTAATGAGAAGTTGAATCGATTCATCGTCGCCCCAGAGGAAGCCTTGGATTACATCAAGTTATTGTTTATAACAATAAAATTAGTGTGATATATAAAGGGTTGCAATGCAACATACCTGCATCGGGGTCGGTGAGTGTTGACATCTTCGCGAATTTTCGCCAACCCCAACCTCCGCTTCTACGCGTAAAGAGATTACCAGATTCTGGAACCAATTGATTGTCAGTCACTTGATATGAGAAATTGAATGAAAATTCCTGTAGAATACCCATGGAGATAGTTTTGTATTGGTCCTTTTCATTCATGATCGCGATTGCGTAGTCGGCAAAAATGCCCCAATTGGTCGGTTCCTCCTCATCCTCATCATCGGTGTCCTGTTCGTGTTCGGGATTCGCATTGAGATTCATACCTCTGAATATTCCACGAAATTACGGATTACCTTGTGTGGTTCAACGCGCCGCACTTCGAAGAAGAGGGAAATGTGACCGTCCAATTGGCCGTCGAGGCACTTTCTCGCTTTGATAAACCTAAATTCGGCGATATCAATCGCGTGAGCAACATTGTTGGAAAAATATTTCGAAGAAAAAATTAATGAAATACCATTTATAACCGAAATATTCCACCGGATCGGTTACGATTTCTTGACTATTCGCGTCGACATAATCCCTATAGTCGAAAGAAACCGTCAGTTTGTCTGCCTGAATAAAAGGATAAATAGAATCGCTTTACTTGAATCGGTGAATTCGAAGAATGAATTGTTTCACGCGATCGGCCAATGACAGTTTCTCGATAGTGTCGTCCTCTGCGTTTTGCCAATGAATTTAGATAATGGAATTCATTAGCGCATTTGACCAATAGGGTTGTACCAAAAGGCGTCAACGGAGTTTCCTCCAAGACCCGACCAACTGTACGCGAATAGTATCCGGAACGTTCCGTGGTTCCGTCCGCTGTAGTTCGAGGTCGACCAATCAGAAATAAGGTGAAATAAAGACAAAAAGGCGATGAGCGAAACGAACAGGCGGCCCAATGTAAAGCGGTTCGCTTGCGGAGGTCTTCAATGTTCAGCGAAACTCCCATGGAAACCAACCGCTGGACCAATCCGAGGTGACCTCCAGCCACGGCGGCGTGAAGTGGCATCAACCCATTGGCGTCTTTGCACGTTGTGGGCACGCCCCGGGCCACCAACTCGGCAAACAGTCGTTCATTTCCTAATGCATACGTTTGCCAAATAAGGATAAGTTATTACTTTCCTTAAACAATATTTGTCGACTAGATTTTACCCGAGCGGATCGCGTAGTGGATCGGCGAAAGGTTGGAATGCTCTTCGCTCACGTCAATCGTGGCCCCGTAGGAAATGAGTAGCTCGGCAGCTTCCGAATGGTCGTTCATGGTTGCCATGTGAAGAGCTGCCCAATAGGGAACCGCATATGAGTAGGGATTTTCAACAACCAAACAAACAAACAAAAAGAGATGATTGGTCCAATAAATCGTACGCGAATTCCCTTTGTTATCGCAGGCATTGATGTTGGCACCACGTTGGATGAGAAGCTCCATCACCTTCAACATGCCGCGTAGCGCTGCAAAGTGTAAAGCTGTCGATCCGGTTCTAATATATATATATAGATATATATTCATAAATTGTAATTTTGTAATATAGAAAACATTAGAAGGTTAATTAAATATTTTTCTCTTATTGGTTTGTGTTTATGTAATGATACCGATCGCTTGAGAAAATACTACTTCCCGCGCGAATAAGGAAAAGCGTGCATAAGCTCCGGCCACCTGTGGGACGAGAACATGGTCAGGCAACATGTTTGGAATGCAGAGAATTTGTGGAATGAATGCTATGATATCAGCCCAATTTGTTTACTTTGTGCGGCCTCCAGAAGGGGCGTGGTCTGCGTGATCGTGCGCATGTGCAGCGCTCGCCTCCCGTGAGGCACCGACAGCAGGTACTTGCACACGTCCGTGAAGCCGTGCATCGCAGCCTTGGTCGACGATTGGCAATTTGATTGGTCCGGTTAACGTATGCGATATAAGACGGACCAATGAGAAAAAGAAGGACGACCACCAAAAATACGATACCTCGTGCAGAGGAATGCGTTTGCGCATATCAGAAACTCCATGCTTTGCTCCGAAAGTGATGAGAATTTTACAGCACTCCGTGTGTCCACCCGAGGCCGCGCAATGCAACGGCGTTCGCCCACTAATTGTATGAGATATAAATAGAATACAATATAACACACTACATGAATATTGGAATTTGTGGAATGTACCGAGAGTCGCGGACGTCAGGATCTGCTCCGCATTCCTCGAGATAGTACCGAAGAATATCGCTGCGGCCACAACTGGCAGCCTGATGAAGTGCCGATTGCTGGTCCAGCGAATAGGACTATAGAATTCCAGTTGAAAATGTTAGTAATGTCTTAAGACTTAATTATACTTAAGTAATTCTCAAAATAATTGACAGATATACCTGAGAAATGGATACGAAATGGGGGTCGGCGCCCATCTCGACAGCGATTTTCGCGCATTCGAAGCTTTGCCGGACTAATAACACATTTCATTTAACATTGAATCATAATACTCAAGAAAATAGAGAGAAAATGTAGGGAAAAAGTGTACTTGTGGTCAGAATTGGCAAACGCTTGATTTCGGCTGACGACATTCGACTGAGTATCAGCTTGAGACTCTGTTCTCACGCGTAGCATTCCATAGATGAATATCGTGCTGCGTGTTTCATTCCCATTGGCGGAAATGCGTACCTCAGCGTGTCCATAGGCTGTAACGGAATTGAGCGCTGATTGATTGGGCGTTGCACCGTGCTTGAGCAGCAACTCTACCAATTGGGGTGCATCGTCGGTACCCGACACCATATTCGCAAGAATTTTATCCAGTCTCTTTGGCGCTACTCCGGTGCGAATCATCTGAAATTTCATGGTTAATTCCTACATTTAACGGAGTATTTGTTTTTAAGCAGAATAAATACGCGATTGAGAAGCAAGTCGAGGCATGCGCAGTGTTTGGGCTTCTTCTTTGGGAGCAATGAAAAGCAGTTCTTGTCGACACTAACCCCGGCGTCCAATAAAAATTCCACACATTCAAGAGCGCCCTTCTGCTCGCCGATGGCATGATGGAATATAAGAAATGCTACTGATCGAATTTTCATGAAAAAACCTACCTTCGTGGCGAGACCCAGCGGACTGATGCCATTGGTGTCCTTTGAGCATAGCAGATTGGTGGATTCTCCGTCGGTCTCTCCGGCCATCTCCGTAAATGCTAAACGTGTTTTATTGTTCAATATTCGATTAATTTCATGTTTCACGGAATATTTAAAAGAGAGAGAGAGATTCGAGAGAGAGTGAGAGAGAGCAGAGTGAGAGAAGTTCGGTGTACCAAACGGAGTAGCCTGGAAACGTTCAACAAGAAGCTTGAGCGAGTCCAGGTTACCTCTCAACGCGGCCCTAATGTCGACCATGATATGAATACCCACCTTAGAAAAAAAACGATCTGAGGAATGTCAGGTAGTCTACCAATGAAAGGCAGTCCGCTCGCCGATATCTTTGGTGGCCAGAGAGGCACCGCAGTCAAGCAGCAGACGGAGGCATTGAACGTTGTTGGCGAAGGCCGCTATGTGGAGAGGCGTGAGACCGTCCGCCAATCGCACGTCCAGCGGCCCGTCGACATGAACCGATGGTTCCGCGTCGTCGCTTTGCCCTTCCTTGGAAATCTTGTCGACATCCATTGGGTCCTTCCCTTTGTCGCGGCCCGAGGCCGGGATCGAACCCGGCGCGCCTTTTCTGCCGACAACGCCGGCCTTGGCCTGCTTCTGCTTCTCTTGGGCCGCGAGCGCCTCGGCCTCCTGTTTGCGCGCCTCGATGCGCGCCGCGAGTGCCGCCGAATCTCCGATGAGCGCGTAGTAGTGAAGCGGGTCGAGCTCGTTGTGTTCCCACTTCTTGGCCAAGTCGCTCTTCTCGACTTCCCACTCGAGCGTGTCCTTGATTCGCTCCTTCTCGCGCTCCCACTCTTCCCTCCGGCGTCTGTCCTCTTCGGTCTCAAGGGTGTCGCGTTTGCGCGCCAAAAAGTTCATCTCGCTGAGCGCGATTTTGGTGGCCATTTTCTCTCTCTTTTCTTGCATAGCCTACAATCGTGAATGATTTTCTTGATTAACAACCAACATTCTAAGTTTTTACCAGGATAATAATAGCAATGAAATTTACCCGCCATAGAGGCGTCGTTCTCTCGGAGACGAAATTGCGAGCGCCGTTTTCGAGCAACATGTAGGCAACCTCTTCGTTTACCAAACAACATGCCGAAGACTAACATGGAAAAAAGCAACATATTATGAAACGGCTAACAATGGAAGCACTGCCCAATCGGATGCGTACAAGAGGCGTGGCGTCATATTTGTTCGGCAGATTGACGTCCGCGCCATACTTGATGAGAACGCGCGCGCAGTCAACATGCGCGTTCTTGACTGCCTTGGAAAGCGGCGTGGCCGCATAATTCTTCGATTTTATGTCGACTTCCGCGCCGCGCTGGCAGAGCAATTCGATACTGTCGACACTTCCAAGCCAAGCGGCCTTGTGCAATGCTGCAACCGCAACACCAATCAGCAATGCGAAATGTCGACAAAAAAGAAGAGAGGGCCAGTCACCTGATTCGCCGTCCTTGGGCGACAGAGTATTGATGCCCGCACCCTTCTCGATAAGATAAGATATAACGTCGGGATGCTCGTAGGCTGCGAAAGTAAGATATGTCGACAGTAAGTCAAAAGAACGAAGGCGGCTCCAGGGAAGAGCGAAAGCGATAAGCATAGTTTACCGGCGGCGAGAGCGAGAGGACCCTCCATGTCCTTGTCCTGTGGATTAACCTCGGCTCCAGCCTCGACCAATAGCCGAACACAGTCCGTATTTCCATGCAAACATGCGTAGTGTAGCGGCGCTACAAAATACGTATTTTTTTAATATATATATATATATATTTAAAAAAAGTTGTTTTTGTCGACATATGTAGGACGTACTGTAGGATTCGCTCTGCGTGACCCTCACAGATGCACCATATTTCAGCAACAGGCTAACGCAGTCCGAATGTCCTAACGGTAGGAATATGATTGGGCGAAGTAGTATGATGGGAAATCGATATAAGTTTTACCGTAATAGGCCGCAAGATGAAGCGGCGATTCCTCGATCAGATTATCGGCATTGACGTCCAATAGGCGCGGTGCGGGTTTTACTGTTTTGCTTTCTTCTTCCTTTTCCCCCTCTTTTTTCTCGATATTAACACCTGTTAGGTGCTTCGGTCGAAGTTGATGCAATGACTGGTCCTCTTCGCTGCCGTTGAACAGCTCGAGTATCCTCCTCGTCATGTCCGTGTGCCCATTGGCCACAGCCAGATGCAGGAACGTATTCCCATCCGCATTCCTGTCGTTCCGTGCGTGGATGAGCTAGTTGTCGACAAAATAGGAAGAAAAGATAAAAGGGGATACCTTAAGAAATTTGTCAGAAAGAGCGAAGACTTAATGAGGCGCTGCCTTTCCTTTTCCGCGAGCTGTTGCTTGCGCTTGACTGCCTCACATTCTTTGTCCTCGGGACCCACCTTGGGTTTGTCGACAGAATGCTCATTTTGTTCTTCTTGATTTTCCTCATTCATTTCTTCTGATATTTCCTCATCTTCTTCCCAGTCTTCTTCATCGGATGCCACGAATTCCTCCACATCGCTAGCATCCTCCGGCGCAACGATATCTGTTGTGACACACATACATAGTTATATTGCGTTTCCATATTTCTCATACATTTTCTATATTGTAATGGGAAATATGTACTTTTTTGGAAGGAGCATTCGAGAAGGAAGAGCACAATTTCCGTGTGGCCACGCGCCGCCGCTAAGTGGAGCGGAGTTGAGTCTCGAAAAATGTTCCACGAATTGTGATCGCGCGCAAAAATAGAGGCTTCTTGCTGTTATATTAATTTTTTATAAAAAAAAATCAAAAGTGTTAACAATAAGAAATTTCAAACATTTAGTGATGAAAAATATGGACCTGCACGAGATACTTGACTGCGTCGACGTGTCCGTACATGGCCGCGTAGTGAAGCGGCGTGCGCCAATAGTCGTCGATTTTGTTGACCTTCGCTCCGAGGCTCACCAAACACTTCATCATTTCACAATTGCCGCTATGTTTGATAATGTAACATTAATCTAAAAGAAAAAGAAAAAGAAAAAGAAAAGATAAGTAAGTACGAGATGGCGGCAAAATGCAGAGGAGTTCGCAAGTAGGCATCGAAAGCTTCGAGGGCTGCTTTTCCCTCTTCCACCAATAGACGTGCAATGTCGACAAGTCCGAGAAAGGCCGCCATGTGGAGTGGCGTGGCTCCTGGATAAATATATATATATATATTAAAACATTGAATATTTTTGAATATTTACAGTATAATTGATAAATAATTGAATATTTCATTCTATGGTAAGTAGAGACATACCCGTTGCGAGAACGTGTTTAAATGGCGAATCCAAGCCGAATACAGTGTCGCATTGCAACGGTCGCCATGTCGACAGAAAAGATTGTGAAGGTTGGTTGGTTGACGAGGAAGACGAAGTCGACGTGGTGACTTGACTATCAACGTCCATATTGGCTCCCGATGCGGCAGTAGGTGGAAATTTGAAGGGTTCGCCACCGAAATTTACAGAACAATGGACTTGTGTCTCCAATGACATGCCGGCGTAGAGCCCATCGTAGACTTCGACGTCCGTAAAGGCAACGCCTAAATATTTTCCTTGAAATTGGAAAAACGGAAAAGATGAGTGTTATGGTTTTTGTTAACCAGCAAAGATAAATTATGATAAGTCTGCTTACCGTTGAGCCAATACATGATTTCCTTTCTTGTAAGGTCGAGGCCGCATCCCAACACGTCACCTGGTCATGTTACATATTAACATTAACTCAACTCAATTTGAATTATTAATGGTTTATTTCATACCAGGCTTCGTTTTTTCTCCCCACGGCCAAAAACCGCGCTTATGCCATTTTAGCCTTCGGTAGCCATCGAATGCATAGGAATATTTGTCGTCGCCCACACCTTTATTTTTCAAATAAAGATTAATACAGAAAATATTTAAAAAATATAATCGGTTGAAATTAAAAAGTAAATAAACGAACATTAATAAAAAATGCAGGGAAAAAATGGTTGGTACCTTCGGAGCGCGTAAATTTCGTCTCTTTTGCAGACCAGCCAATCTGGTAGAGGTTTTCGGTGCCAATCACGACTTCGTAAAACCAACAGCCCGAGGTCACTTTCACATTGCTTCGCACAGAGCCCATCGTGCCCAGCAGGTAGGACATCCTCGCCGAATTCACGACCTGTGCTTCCCAAATATTTAAAATTATTTCTAAAAAGGCCGTTTTCGAAAAAAAAAAATAAAGAATAATAAAAGACCTTCAGTCCGTCTCTGGAGATTTTGGTTTCGCTGGATTTGTCGTCTTCGTTGCATCGTACATGCTCGGGTCCGTCGCGGCCGTCCACCTGAGGGGAGTGATAAAGGAGTCGCAGCCTAGAATTGACGTCTAAGAGGCTGCATGATTCTTTGCCTGGACACGGAAAGACCAATCAGGTTCAGCGCTGCTTGGTTTAACGAACATGCTTCCTCTTTCAACCAACAACAATCAAGAAAACGACCAAAAAAAACAACGAAGAAAATGAAAAAGAATGAAATAAGAGAGGAGAACAGAGACCTGCAACTGCTGCCTCGACGTCCATGGCATTGCCTGGCTCAGAGTCGGTATGTGGCTTCTTGCATGCGATGGAGGCGTTGACGTTAGCGCCGCGCTCGAGCAGTAATCTTATCATCTGAACCGCAATTGGACCGACTGTGTTGCGTGATTGATGGCAGTGGAAGACAGCCCAGTGCAAAGGTGTGCAGCCCTTTTCATCAATGGTGTTAACCACCGAGGCAGCGGAGGGAGAGGAGAGCGCTTTTTGAAGGGCGTCTAAGTCTGCCTCCCTGCTTGCGATAGTGCGACATAAGTCAACAGGTTCAGGAACCTCCATCTTTCTTATGCTGAATCTTCGTCCAGCGAGGTATCGCTGCTTGTGGTTGACTAACAAGGTACAGACGAAAGCAGGTCGATTATTTCAAGAAATAAAAAGAAAAAGTTTGCTAACAAAAGAGGATTGGAAATCGTGAAGAAAATGATGCGTTCACATAAAATAGAGTTAATTTATTTTTCAGATAGCAACCCAAAACCGATTCTCTTTTCTTTGGCGTGGGCTGTTAAAGTAGCGATGGAGCTACCTCAACAGTGGGTGTGGGGCCCAGCTTGCAAAGATGAGTTCATGCTACTTCGAATATATGTCTAGGCGATGTAGCAAGGAAGAGCAAGCACCTTCCTCATCTGAGAGTCGAATCACCAGAAGTTTCCTTCGCGTGCAACCGTACGTGTGCCCCTCGGTCGGCATAGACTCGTGGGGCGCCGTTCATCCCGAACGCAGAGAGTAAACTCTGCTGATAACCAACAAATCGCCCGGCCTTAGGGCCGGGATCCACCTGGAACACAATACCCCCAAACCTGCGTGATTCGCCACCAAGCAACCCCCTCACCCTTTTTATTGGTTACGTGGACCAGTCGGTGCTTTTCCTCTCTACTGAATAGAAGAAAAACACGAAGAAATGAAAAAATACACGTGAAAATGCGGCGAGAAAGGCGGAAGTGTCAGGCAAGCAACGCGCCAGCTTCCCCAAAGCTCGAAAAGCCTTCTCACTCCGTTGAATCAACTGTTCCTACACACCAGTACCTTGATGGACGCCTGGGTCGAGAAGGAGTATGCACTGCTTCGGAATGCCTCGGTTCTGCTAGCAAACGGCCTACTTGTGTATTGTGAAGATGATGATACCGTGCCGGGTGGCCCGAAGGAATGCGGCCGTGTTCGTCCTGCGCACTTTTCCCATCGCTTCTTTCTCTATGAACCGTGGACTTGACTTTCTGTGGTGTTTGATCCGCAGTTGGTTTTCTGGTTGGGCGAACTTCCACTCCACACCCTCTTCACGACCGAAAACGGAACCTACTTAGAACGAATCAAATCCAACAAGCTGCGCGTTAGGTTTCCTCTCGCTACAGGTGCCTTTACTTCCCCACTATAAGTTTGTTTTTTT